>JAANQP010000064.1:0-36744 GCA_011320165.1 Fusarium protoensiforme
CTGGGGAAGTGGCTCGCGGTGTAGAAGCCGGTACCGGCGTGTTTGTTGGTTCCGCCATGATGGGAAGATGTGTAGGTTATATAGTGAGTGAGTAACTAAGTAAAAGATTGGTGAGGCACAGCTATAGTAAGAGTTGAAGAGTTGAAAGATACAACTCTAGTTTTCGGCAAACAAGGACGAAGAGCCGCAAGGTGTCCAGCTCAGCGATGGATGGGGCCTCAAGTGGAGCGATGCTGCACAAAAACCTCCACCTTGGTTGGGCACTTGGAGAAACAAGTGACCCCCACGGCCCGGGCCTCGGGCGCCGGTCTTGAGCTTTTGAGGCTTGTTTTGACGGCGGGACCCTAGTCGAGGGACCGGGATAAGCGCCGGGTTTTCTAGAAGGGTGTGCTTGTCTACATAGTAGTCAAGACTAGGCCAGTTGTGTTGTTTAGCCAACTTGAATAGTAGACTTGTTGGTCTCGAAACAATAGCAAGAGTTCAACACCAAGTACAACCTCTCAGACATTGATATCCACCATCATGCCAGCAACACAAAAGCGGGGAGCATCTTCCCCCCGCATGACCCGGCCCCGGACTTCCCTTAACCGGCCGCTGCCATCGTCCGGGGAACCCCAAACACCTTGCAGAGAGGGAAGACGAACCCGTATGCCGTCGCACAATATCTCGTGTGGGGGAGGCAAGGGGACCTTCATCTGGGGGAGAGTTTTTTAATACCTGCCAACGCCCGCTGCGGCTGACCGCTCCCCGCCTGGTGGTGTGACGTTGGGGGCGAGCATATATCCTTAGAGCTCATCCGATAGGCTCGTCGGCTGAGGCACAGTCTTGGTATATCTGCCGTTCCTGAGAGTGTCGGCTGGGAAGGCCAGACGGCCGGTCTCTACCCTTGTTCGGACATGTGCCTTTTCCAGTGCTTGCTTGACGACTTGGATTATCCCCGTGTCGCTTCCTCGAGGTCCAATGACGGAGACGCATACGGTCTGATACTCGGTTCTTCCACTAATACGGGACTCGTACGGGATCTGGGTAACTGTAACAAACCATATCAGTACCATTCCCGTATATTGATCCGAACTATAACTCACAAGGAACTGCCAGATGCGGCACCCCCAAGATGGAAGCCAGCATCTCAGGTCCGACTCCCTTAGAAATGGTTGGTGGACTATTCCCTCCCGTCAGCCAAGACACCGTGGACGAAAAAAAGCAACAATACATACGCCACAGCTTCATCCCGATGCTCAACCCGAGACGAATGTCGGCACGGGAGGACGAGGATAGCGTCGGCGTTGGGGGCCGTCGTCGCCATGATGTTGTCGTGGAACCATTGCCGGAATATCTCGAGCCGTTTGAGGTCTTCTCGGTGTTCCATCTCCGTTGTTGCTTTGCATTTATCCCTGGATATGGTGAGTTTTGTGTATGACGCTGAAAGGGTATGACGGACCAGAAGAATTGCGGCGTGGACTCGGCGAATGCTTCTTTTTGGGTCTTTTGTAGGTATTCATGTCTAAACTCGTCAAAGGCATGATAATACTCATAACACCATGACCGGAAAGGTGCCTGATATGTTAGCGAGCTAATATCCCACGGGGCGTAAACTCACATGTCTCATGTACGCCTGCATACCCTCATCCGAGGCTTCATCCGGTGGGTTCTCTGTCCAGATTGCACCAATGTCAATGCTTTGGGCTTCAACACCTAGAAGACCCTCCAAGGTCATGACAAACCCGTCAAGAGCTTCTTGTTGCGTCTCGTCGACTGACATCATATCAACGGGGTAGAGGACTCTCTTCGGGAACTCAGGTTCCTGTGGGTGTTGGTCAAGAGTCTTGGTCGTGATATCAAACAGATCCTCCAGACTCCTGCTAAGCAGTCTAGTCTTGTCCAGGCTGCAATCGTTAGATGGGTTGAACAGTTTGAGATGCTCACTTACCTAGAGGTTGTCCATATACCATCAGTGGAAATGCCTCCTTGAGATGTGGCAATCGAATAGATCCCACCGTCGGGTACATTCCCCCCATCTACCTTTGTCAGTCCCAACTCTCCCAGGCATGGCCAAACTTACTATCAACGCCAATACTATACTGCAACCATTCATAGCCAATCGACGCAGCCGCAGCTCCAACAGAGCCACCTTTCAGCCTCTCATATCCATCGCCTCGTGCACTCCATGGAGCCTGCTCGTCAACCCACTCTGCCCCAGTACCAAGCTGCGACGTCTTGGTCTTTCCAACAAGAACAGCCCCGAGGTCCAGCAGCTTTTGTGCGTACTCAGCCGTGACATCTGGAGGATTCCTGTAGAGAGACTTCCAGGCGCGGCTAGAGAATGTGGTATGAGTGCCTTTAAGCGAAACTGTGTCGCCGATGGAGATGCGGATACCAGAGAGAGGCTTCCGGGGAGAAGGCCGAGGATGGTAGAGACGCGAGGGTACGGGTATCGCCTGTGAGTCACCTTGAAGAGATGATGAAGTGAGAGGTTGAAACCTAGAACCCGTCAGCTAGATGCGGACTCTATAGGTGCAACATACTCATCGGGCTGGTAGAGATTATCGGGTATTACACCAAAAGTAAAGGCTCCAAACTCGTCATCATACAGCCGCCATGCCTGATGGAGATTCGGTCCGTGTAAAAAGTATGGCCCAGATGGGAGCTGGGCCATGTCCTCTAGAGCCGTTATCTGATCCAGATGATAGACCTGTCGCCCTGTGAGAGTCGTATCGACCACGACATGACTCTCACTGCCCCCGGGCTTCTCCACGAGGACAGACCCAAAGTCTAGGTTGAATACATCATCATGAGAGTCAAATAGCTGCAGTATCCCTTCAAGGTCACCAAAGACCTCGTCTGTAGTGAGCAGAGTGATGGGGATGATGGCGTCAGAGTTGATGGTTTCTTGGATGGATCCCTTGTAGGAATTAGCTTGGGTTTCTCGTAGTAGATATTACTCACCAACTTCTGAGGGTGGATGAGATACTGGAGCCCAGCGACGACACAGGTGGTGAAGGGCAGCATTGCTGTAGTCTTTGACTACCTAGGCAACCAGCCAGTCGTGAACGGTCAAGGATAGGACTCAAAGCTACGTCGGCAGGGCATTTCCATTATCGATCGAGACAAGCCGCTTTGTATTGGATTCAGTGGCATGCACAAGTGTCAGAATAACAGCGTTTAATGAGTCGAGTGGCGCCAATAGGCAAGGATGAGATGTGTTGTTGATGGAGGCAAGTTGTGAGACATGGGAGGGTAGCCCAGGAAACCACCAAGTACTTGCTATCCTGGCTGGCCTACTGATGATTGAATATCGATGATGCAAAAGATGGTCAATAGCTAAAATTCAATTAGAATACATGATTATTTAGTTCAAATTCAGATTAACAACCTCTGAATTCTCCATCAAATCGCTACCCTTCCACTCGGTGACCTCGGTCAGTCTCGGTCAGCATTTCTTATCTTTGTGGGGTATCAAAATTTCCATCCTCCACCCCCACCAAGCCCGACAGTTCAGTTACTGATTCAACATCACCATCTTCAACTCCCACCCACAGTCCAAAATGGCCAAGAAGAGAGGTATTTTGACCCATCCAGACACTCAAAAACTCCTGCTGACCATTGCCAGCACCCTCCATCCACTCCCGCGCTGCCCGCCGCGCAACTTCCCCAAGCATCGACGCCGACAAGTCTCTAAAGGATGTCAAGCCTCCTCCTCGCAGCGCCCCTCACCGCCCCTCCGTCCTCGCGGCGCAGCACTCTGCCGGCGTGTCGAAAAAGTCCAAGCGCAAGGGCGCCATGTCGGCCAAGGCTCGTCGGCGCCACGAGAAGGGTCTCGAGATGGCCGAGGCCGTGATTGAGCGCACAAAGAGCAAGGTTGAGAGGAGTAAAGGAAGAGGGAGGAATACTCAGCTTAGGAGTAAGGCTTGGGACGAGATCAATAGGGTTGCTGCTGCCGAGGGGGCGGTTGAGGGGGATGATGAGGTGGAGAAGCGCAACGAGGCCGTCGAGTTGGATCAAAATATGGATGGTGCCGACGACGAGACTTTGACGGCGCCTGTGATACCAGATGCTGCGCCGGCTGCGGTCCCTCTGCCCGTGGACGATGACGACGAGATCCTATAAGGACAACGACATGCTATCACGACAGCTGGGACATGGGTTCTGGAGTTTCGGTGTGCAAAAATGGGTTCCTCAAACATTGGTCCTGGAACGACCTCATGAATGTCTTTCTTTCTATTTTTCAAGCTTATAGACTCGTCATCTGGTTAGAGATACCCAGATATAGATACTAGTGATACAATCAAACTGTGAGCTTAAAACCTTCACAGTGGCCCTTCCCAATCATACAAACCAAGAGCACTACTTGGCCGTGCCTTCAACGTACAATCGTAGTGTCCGTCCCACGTCCCCGCTCTGGCCCTTGTACTCCCTCGCGCCAACCTCCTCGATCCCCTTCTTGAGCCTGGCCAGCACGTCAGCGGCCGCGGCCTCGTCGACTCTCTTCTGCGACTTCTTCTTGTACCCGAGGATGATCTCGACCTTCATCCCCTTGCCGAGGAACTGCCCCAGCTGTCGCAGCTTGGTCGACAGGTCGTGCTCCCCGATGCCCCAGCTGAGCTCGAGCTCCTTGCTCTTTGCGGTGGTCTGCTTAGACACACGTGCTCGCTCACGCTTCTCGCGCAGACGCTCGTACTCGTCTTTCTTGTTGACGACCTTGCACACGGCGTACTGCACGGGCTTGTTCTCCTTGGGGTCGGCGGGGACGTAGGGCTGGATCATGCGGAGCGACTCGGAGGGGTCGATGCGGCTCATGACGTGCCGCGTGAGCAGAGGACCGTCAAAGTTTCCATTGTCAAAGACCATGATCTTGGGGTCCGTGATCTCGTGGTCCTGCGGGAGACGGTCGCGGCCAGACTTGGCAAAGTCCTCCTTGGTCGTGAACCGACGGTCGAAGCCTCGCTCATCAGGATCAACGGTTGTGGGCTCGGGAGCGGCGCGCACAGCTTTCAATTGAGCAGGGGAAGCCGAGAAGAGACGGTTCTGGCGGATTGGCGAGAGCGTTGGTCCAGCTGCCGGGAGGAGCTGGCGGGCGAGGGCCTCATGCGGGGAGACAAAGACTCGGTAGAGAGCTCGGCGGGAGCTCTGGAGGCACGAGAAGCTGCTCATGGTTACGGCAGCGCTTTGACGTGCAAGGAGTGTTATTGCACAGCCGGAAAAGAGCGTGTATCTCTGGCAATGGCCTTGTTCAAGAGACCGATCACGGAGTGTACCAAGACTGACTGATGTCGCCCTCGTCTTGGATTGGATTCAATTGGAGATGCACTGGGCGGTTGGTTTCGGCAGAAACGTCACTGTGGGACACATCAGACACCACAGCCAATCATCCGTCGAGAAGCTCACGAGACCCTTCAATCTGAGCTCTTATATAATACAAGCATCTCAAATCTCAACACTAAACCGGCCGAGTCGTATACCCTCGCGACCCCCGTGTGTAAATGGCTTCATAGCTAATACCCGAATTCATCACATAAAAGGCCCTCCGTCGGGGAATCCTCCCCAATGGCCTTCCACTTTGCGCGCCGTCCGGTGCGTGCGACGGTATCCTTTGTCAAGGCTGCTTGTCTCGTCCACCTCGGCATCACCTACGGCTACACCATCAGTCCAGCCCAAGGTCCCTCTATGCTTCCGACCTTTACCGTCGATGGTGATTGGATTCTATGTGATCATACTCGTCGCTATGGCCGTGGAGTCTCTGTCGGCGATCTCGTCGTCTACCGCATTCCCGTCTTTACCAACCAATGGGGTGTTAAACGAGTAACGGGCATGCCGGGCGATTACGTCTCGGTAGGAACACCAGGAGATCCAGGCGAAGAGTTGATGATTCAGGTACTTCCAACTCCCCTCTCAAACCTCTTCACTGCTAACCTTTCCAGGTCCCAGAAGGCCATTGCTGGATCACAGGAGATAACCTCCCTGCTTCACGGGACTCGAGGCATTTCGGTCCCCTACCTCTGGCTCTAGTCGCCGGCACCACTATCGCCAAGGTCCTGCCATGGAACGAGCGTAAATGGATCAAGAATGGTCTTGAATCCCCCCAAGAATTAGACTAAACCTCAACTACTTCTCATCTAGAATCCATGTATAATAATGCAAGTCGTCTTCTTATCTGGGTATAGAAACTTGTCTCCCTCGTCTAATTACAACTGCTCTCCCATCTCTCGCCTCCTCCTCGTCTTCCACCCCAATCGCTGATTCTGCGGATCCATATCCGCCACATACGCGTCGTCACAAGTACAAAGAGAATAAAAGGCCCCGGCCATCCTGCTTCTGTTCCATCACCCTCCCACATTCCCTTCCCTTCCTTACATCTTGTCCGTCAAACACCGTGGTTGGATGTGGTAAAGAAACAGACTGATAAAACAAGCCCGGGAAATGGGTCATGCCAACCCTATAAAGAAACGATCCGCCCCCGAGAACCAAACATCATTCTTGAAGGGACAAGACGCCGTACACCGTTCCGTTCCGCCGTGCCTTGCTGAACCTTACATAAACGCTTTCGCTTTTGACATGAGAAAAGAAACATCTGCCTCCACGACTACACATCAACCCTCGATATGCGCCTTGGACATGCTCTGCCCCAAAAGCTCCAGGCATCGCTGGGCCAGGTTGACCACTTCGCCCTCGTCCTCATCCTCGAATTCGTCGCTGGGCTCGATCTGACGGTTTGCAATATTTCGAATGTGCTCGATGATATCCTCGGCCTTACCGATGAGCCCGATCAAAGTCTTGTCCTCAGATTCGAACAGCTGGAGCAGAGTCCAGACAGCAATGTGCTGGAAAGTCGCGTCGCCGGACTGAAGGAATCGGCATAGATATCCGTGAATTCCGCCCTGAGGCTCCGTCCAGTTCTGCACAAAGATGGAGTAATCGCCAACTACTATTGTTAGTCATCGTCAAAAATAGCATGCCATCACTAACCTTTAGAGGAGAGGTTGCCTAGTGCGGCAGCGCTGTTGCCTTGAACCTCGATGCTCGGTGAATGCGTCAGCGGAATTAGAACAGCACACACTCCCAGATTCAGCAGATGAGACTTGAGATCATCACTAAGGGCAAGGACGGCAATGGCTGCCGTCATCTCAGACTGGACAGTGACGGGGACATCGAGAACCAGCTGTTTGCACTTTTGCACAGCTCCAGCATCCAGAACGAGAGCCTTGTTGCGATCAGAGCTAGCGGCCAGGTTTCGGAGAGTCGAGATGGCGTGACACTGAATCTCTTCGTTGTCGGTTGATCCAAGAAGATCGACGAGGGGCTTGAGGAAGTTGGTTTCAATAATAGGAGATTCGTTCATAGGGTGGATCGAGATATTTCGTATACAGGCGACAGCGGAGAGAATGAGCGGCAGGTAGGAGGACTGTAGGAGGCGGAGAAGTGGGTGCAGGCCGTTGGCTCGGACAATATCGAGCTGATACTTTTCGTCCGAGGCAAGATTTCGGAGAGCAAGGGCAGCCTGGCACTGGACCTTGGGGGATGTCGAGTCCATGAGGTTGACCAATGACTGAACCAGCTTGGGCTCAGTCTGTGCCAGCTTCCGTCGGTTGCTTGCGTCAACAGCGATGTTGCTGAGAGCTGTGGTACAGTAGTACTGGACATCAACGTCGGGCGAGGAGAGAAGTTGGACCAACACTGGGATAGCTCCAGCGTTGACCAACTGTTGTCGGTTCTCGTCTACATTGGTTAGCAACACCCCTTCACTCTGGCATTACAACATACCCGAATGTGTCATGTTGAGGAGAGCACCTGTCGCGTTCCGCTGAACTCGCATATCCCGGGACTTGGCCAACCTCGTCAACGGACCCAGAGCGCCGGAGCGGGCAATCTTGGCCTTGTTCTCCTCGTGGGTGGCCAGATTCGTGATACATCCCACAGCATTGCACTGGACCTCAACATTGGGAGACATCATTTGGCGAATCAACGGGGTCAAACCACCGCGTTGTACAATGAGAACCTTGTTCTCGGCTACAGCACATGTCAGTTGCTGGCAAGTCCCGTCAGCTTAGAAACGTACTGTCTACGGCCAGGTTCCCGAGGGCGGCACTGGCTGCTCGTTGGACTTCGATGTCGGGGCTCTGGAGGAGGAAGAGAATTGGTTCGAGGGTATCACGGTCAACCTCGCGGACATCTAGAACAGCATCAGTATACTGCACGTGGCAAGGTCGTCGCTGAGCATTTCGGTCATCCACGTACCTCGTTCGGTGATCTCGGCGAATGTCAAGCTGGCACTACGTTGAAGGTCGATGTTTTCGGAAAAGACCAAGGTGCTCAAGGCACGAAGGGGTTCGCCGGAGAAGAAGTCGGTCTCGCCGCGCTAGCATCGAGTCAGTATGACATCGGTAGAATGACTGGTGGATATGTACGTTTTCGAGGTACTGAAGCAGGTCGGCTACAGCCTCCCGCTCACTGTCGGCAAGGACGGGTTCGTAAAGGCCATCGCGGGACCGTCCTAGGCAGCTGTCAGACAGGCATCGTCATGGGACGTGATAGAGCATACCTCCGCAGCAAGACGAGCTGCAGATACCCATGGCCTCAACAAAGGGCACAAAGCCTCCAGTATCGTCACTCGGTAGGTCTCGATGTCGGCGAGGGCAACGGCGTCAGGTAGCTGTCAAAGAGCTATGGAGGATCGCTGGTGATGCAGTTGTTGACGAAGCTGGATGCCACAGGCGGAAATAACGTCACGGCAACGCGGACCCAGACGGGATTCGAATTACGACGATCGGGGGGCTCGGTTGGCGGGTTGAAGCAGGATCCAGAGGCAGGAGGCCCCAACTCGTAGAGACGGAGGCGGAGGAGTCAAAGGCGCGAGGGACGGTCAAGGCCAATTAACGGCGCGACGACAAGAGTCAAGGGAGGCCGGGCGCGGGATGGAGGAGGGAAATTTGGATGGCGGACGCAGAAGTGAGAGATGATTTCGAGGGGAGTTGATCCGGGCCTTGCAGTTGGTTGGCGAGGGAAAGAATGGAGAATCAAGAGACGCGCGCCAGGAAGAAGCAAGGCGGGCAGGCACTGCAGACAGGACGGACAGGCGACTGGCTGGGCAGGACCTGCTAAGAGAGCTCCAGGCCCAAGTGGAAGCTGTTTGGGCAAGAAAAGACCTAGGAAGGTACCCTGAAAGTCCAGTGCACGGTCAGGCAGGTACGAGAACCCGAAGAGAGCTACCTGGCGAGTACAAGCTCGAGCTGTCCCGGCGCGTGCCCCATCAAGTAACTGCAGGGATTTCCGAGGTCGTTGAAGTGACCTCACAAGAGGGTCATTCAAGATGGAGGGTCCACCGCAGGGACGCCGTGGCGGTAGACGTGCGCTGTTGTTTTGCGTCTCTAGTGCCCTGGAGATGGCCGCCGCAGTGGACCGCCGGGCAGGGGATGCAGGTTGCTGTCGAGGCGGTACCTCATGGAGGGCTGCTGCTGCTATGCGGTTGCAGGTACCTGTCGGACGGACGGTGCTTGTGTGGAGTCGTCCAAAGAGCTGGGGCCATCCTGGTGACCCAATCTCTGTCATTCCAACGCCTCATTTTTCAAGTTTCTTGGAGTAAGCGAGGATATTCGCATGCAGAAAGCGAGCGGTCCATGTTGAACACCTGTATCCTGATGGATCGTCGCTGTCGATACTCCAAAGGGCTTACAACAGTCCCGCCAAGACCTCTATCACATCTACGTATGGGAATCCTGCTTGGGATGCTTCGGAGGCCAACCAACATGCTCATCAAGTGGTGGCAGAGGGGTTTGAAGTTGAGTTGGCTCGAGTAACGCTGCCTCAAGCATAGTGCGGTTAATAGTGCGCAGGAGGTATCACCATCCAAACAAACAAACACATGGATGGCATATCTACTAATCTGATGCCGTAGCTGAGCATACAACAATGATGGTTCAGCACATCCTGGCTGCGTATTATGAATCCGGTCAACTCCTCGATTTGTCATGGTGGTAATGTGAGGTCCCTCAATATTGCTTTTGATGTTGTGATGAATCCCCTGCGACAGTCTGCACCGCACTCAACTGAACCGCAGCTGCAGGAGCCGCCGATCTACCCTGCACCAACACGTTGACAGCTCGTGATGGTGGGTTGTGGTGCTGGACTCGGTCGATTGTCATGACTGACTCCCGCGTCCATCTCGGATTCCCATGGGAAATGTGAAGAGCACAGGATGACGCTTATGCTAGACAATGTCAAACACCAATGTTGAGCCAGCCGCCACCCATCAACAACCCAACCCAACCGGTTTAAAAACGTGGCAGCCCCAATGCCACCGTTGGAATGGCATTTGAGACTTTTGCCTGTTGTCCAATTCGCCAAGAGGAAGAATTCGGAGAGCAACCAACAAGACACGACATGGAACTCTTTGAGAATGGGCTGCAATGTCAGACATGAGGCGTCAAACTTGGCGATCCCTCCTTGGTAGAGCTCCTAGACCGACTCCCCGAGTCGAATGCAACAGAGGTTGCGGGATTTTGAGGTCATGGTAATAAATGATAAATAAACTCACTCGAGCCATGACGGACGATAATGGTACCGACGGTTGAGAAGAACCGTCTGCAGACGCCTTCAAACAGACCAAGTCGTGCGAGCCGGAATCGACGCCGACCAATCCCTGGACGGAGAAATGAGCGGGAAAAGGACGTTTAAAGCACCAAGGGCATGCCAAGACGCAAGAGCTCATCGTCGATCCCTCCATGACGCCCTCGTCCGTATGTGCAGTATCCGCAGCTAGCATGTGGATGCCAGGGTCTGCTTGGCCGTAGAAAGCACCTTTGTTGGGCGAATTGTCTGTCGAGGTGGTTCTCTTATCAGAAATCATGAGTGAGGCCGACCCGAGTCCGGGGCGATTGCTAATAAGAGATGTATGGTGTATGGCAGAGGCAGCAGAGATCCATCCATCCATTGGAGGGAGACGTCAGAGGCCAGCCGGTTACGTTTGGGCTGGGTTTTACCCTCGTACTTATTCCCTCCATGTTCCCAGTTCCTGTTAGACAGACCTTCTAACCCAACTTCTTAATAATATGGAAGTCTCGTAGGTAACTTGCTCTGGCGACACTCTACAACCCCCCTTCCCATCCTCTAGCCGTGTTGGCACAAACTTGGCTACATCACCTTGCTCTTCCTCCTCAACCTCACTTGAGGTGGTGATGCGTCGCAACTTAGCGCACGTCTTTGGCCCTTGACCAGAACCCAGCAATCTCCCCCTTGCCATCACCCCCGAATTGATCACCGCAGAGACAAAGGTGCGCGACGCGGACGGTTTACCGCGGCGACGTTGTGCAACACCAGGAACCAGGGGCCCTGCTTGGAATGGAGGGAAATCCAGAAACCGAGCCCGCGCGCGGGCATGAATCCCTCGAGGGCGGCGACAAATTGAACCAAGCCCAGACGCGAGACCAAGTGCAGGTCCAAGACGACGCGGTTGAAGTCGACCCGGCCAAGGCCCATGTGCAGTCGTGGATCAAGGACCAGATCGAGACTCAGCCTCAGCAGCCTCCGCCCGAGCCTCAAATCATCGAACCCACGGCCGATGAAGCCGAAGCCGACGGCGACGGAGAGGGTGACGATGAGCTGCCCCGCGCCGGCCCCAATGATGGTGCTGCAGCGACAGACACGACAGGCACAGGCGCTGACGGCGCACAGAGACCACCTACAGAACCCCCCGTCGCTGTGACTCCAACAGCTCCCGGGCGGACGCGGACTGGCCCCTCCACAGAAACCTCCACCTCCACCACCGCCGTTGGCCATGGCCTCGTCCCTCAGTTTGTCGCTCCGTCATCCTACCTCCGACCAAGGACTTCCAACCGGAGCGCAATGGCGCCCACCGAGCCCAAGCCCCCGAGTCCGCTGGACAGAGACCAGTTGCAGGGTCTGGTATGTGCTCGTATTCCTCGTGCCCTTCCAAGGGAGGCAGGCTGTCTCGTGTACCTCTACCTGAGCCAAGTCTTTTTCCGTCTGCCCGTTGCGCTCGCCGGGTGGCATCACCCACCGCGGGGCTGTCGCCGGAGCCTTCTCCGTCTTGGGTTCACAGGCCAGGAGACTGATGTTTTGATAGAATGCCATTCGTGATTTCCTCAGGGTCCGCACTAGCTACGATGTCTTGCCCCTCTCGTTCCGCCTCATCGTCCTCGATACGGACCTGCTCATCAAGAAGAGCATCGGCATCCTGAACCAGAACTGTGCGTCGCCCGATACCCAACGTGCGTGTCCATGCTGAACAGTTCGACAACAGCTATCGTATCAGCTCCCCTGTGGGACTCCAAGATCTCCCGCTTTGCCGGCATCCTAACAAGCACCGACTTTATCAATCTGATTCAATACTACTGCCAGTTTCCCGACGAGATTAGCAAGCTCGATCAGTTCCGCCTGAGCAGTCTGCGAGGTCGGTCCGAACTCGCCCGTCCACATCGCGGGCCCTAGATATGTATGGCGTCGCTAAAACAAGAGTAGATATTGAAAAGGCCATCGGCGCAATCCCTATCGAGACCGTATCGGTCCATCCCTCGAAGCCACTGTTCGAAGCATGCCGTCGCATGCTCAAGACGCGCGCCCGGCGTATTCCCCTCATAGACGTCGACAGCGAGACGGGTAAGGAGATGGTTGTCTCGGTCATTACGCAGTACCGCATCCTCAAGTTTATTGCCGTCAATAACGAGCACAACACGGTCTTGCTGAAGAAGACGGTCCGCGATATTGGTCTCGGCACATACGGAGGCATTGCCACTGCCCGCATGAGCAGCTCTGTGCTCCAGGTCGTCCACCTCATGGTCGACGGCAACAACAGCTGCATCCCCATTGTTGATGCGGAAAACCGGGTGCTCAACGTGTTCGAGGCGGTTGATGTCATCCCCTGCGTCAAGAGCGGCAACTATGACGACCTGGACGGCTCAGTAGGTGAGGCGCTATGCAAGAGGTCGGACGATAGCCCTGGCATCTACACATGCAGCGAGCTGGACCGACTAGACTCGATCTTTGACACGATCCGCAAGAGCAGAGTGCACCGTCTGATCGTGGTGGACGACGACAACAAGCTCAAGGGTATCATCTCTCTGTCGGACATTCTCAAGTATGTGCTGCTGCACGGGGTGGAGGACACGACCAACTGGCTCTGATTTGACGATCTGCATGACATGTCTATGCTGAAGACGACGATGAAGCCAACGACTGCATGTTATCCACGACCGGAGACGCCTGTTTGATGTGCGACACTGAAGTCGGGATGGGGAAGCATATACAACGGCGCAAGGGGAACCATGTGGATGGAATGAATACCATGGATGGATGGTGCTGCATAGTGGATATGGATTTCCTTGACTACTTATCTACCTTACCTATAGACTTGCAGGCGACCACGATACGGCCTGATGCACGTGCCACGACGAGGCCGAGATGTTCGGTTCATGTGAGCTCAAGCGTGCCGCAGTAATGGGACCTTGGCTTGGTTCGGGCCTCATGATGGAGGGACCGTCTGAGGGGTACCTGTACTGAGGTGGTCAGGTGGGCGTGATGGGAGTGAGCGACGGACGGTAGGTACCTAACGGGCCGTCGATAGATCTGTCTTCGGGTGGCTGCATTTTGACGACGCTGTCATCGCGTTCCGTCTTCTTTTTATATCATATCTCGAACCTAACCTCGTCATGACTGATTTCTAAGCTTCCAGAAGCCATCAAGAGAAGCCCAAATCATCATCATCGCCGTCCCGCAACCGTTCGTGCACGTCAGTACCTTGGCCTCTCGCCTGTGGCTCATCTTCTGTGGCTCCCGTCTCGTCGTCTCTCGCCTTGTGTTCCCCTCAATCCAATCCCCATCGTCGTCTGCTGGTATTTCTTGGTTTTATCGCTGACGTCGTCCGTCTGCCCTTTTTTTCTCTCTCACTGCTCGCAACTGCTGGCAATAGACTGTCAAGCCACTGGCAGCTACACCGATTTTTGAAGCTATTGATTGTTCTTTCGCTATTGTCGGCTGGCACCTTCCCAATTTTATTCGCAATGAAGCTGCCATTACTCCAAGCTCCGCATCGCCGCTGTGACACATGAGCCTGCCCTGCCTCTTTCGTCCCTCAACACCAACTGACCTGTTCCCTGTTTCTTGCGCGCATCGAGACGCGACATCTTAATACAGCTACACCCAATCTTCAGCCTTAGCCGCATATTAATCGTGTTGGATTCCCTTATCTTGGCCGCTCATGGATCAGCCTTCTCCCCAACGTTCTCTGGGCCGTGACTCTCCTCCAGATGCTCCCCGGACTCGCTTGCTGCCCTCAAGAAGCACTCGGTCTCTTCAAGGTCCTATATCCCGGGCCGATCGAGGACCGACATTGCATACCAGCAGAACTTGGACGACGAGCAGTGGCGACCATGGTATCATGAGCGATACAGACGAGTGGGAAGATCGCGCATCGTTTGTCCAAGAGTACAATCGCCTTGCGACCAAGGTGAGGAGCTTCTCTATAAGGGGTTATCAGCATGCCTGACCACATCATAGCACGGGGTGAGGATCTTGGTCATTGAGGACTTTGACTTTCGGAATTCTGTAAGTCTCGATCCCCTGATTGCTACTCAACACTGACAACCACACAGACAAATCAGCCTGCAAGCCCTCGCAAACCGTCATGGCTTCGTCGCATTCTACGGTCCGTCTCTAGTCAGCCTACGCCGACAAAGCCACCGGCCCATCAACTTCCCCGTCACAAGCGAAGCGTCTCGGACTTTGCCCATAGCTTGCTACACCGCAACGAATCCCCAAAGAGGCTTGATCTCCAGACAATGGTGCGAATCTGCGGCAAGAGTACGCTCTACCTCCCGTCCGAGTACGCCCCGTCCGCTCTTATTCTACCAACCAGCATCCGTGCTACTGCGCATTACCTCTCTCAGAATGTTCCGACTCGAGGCATCTTTCGCATTCCAGGCTCGATCAGAGTCGTCAACACCCTATACGACTACTATTGTTGCATAGAGCACGGAAATGTTGGCATCACTGGCACTGTCCGATGCCCAACCTTACCAACACATGTTCATGCCTCTGTCAATGATGTGGCTTCAACCTTTAAACGCCTTCTCTCGGTTATACCTGGCGGTGTCTTGGGGTCACTGTGTCTCTTTGATGCCCTTGTTGCCATCAATTCTCAGCTCCAGGGCGATCCCGAGCTCACTCGCACGAAACAGTCCAGGGTACGGGCGCGACTCATTGCCTTGGCTATCGCAACGGTCGAGTCGCAGTTTCGAAGGGAACTCATCTGCGCCGTATTTGGATTGCTCAGCTTGATTGGACGACATGCAGAGACTACGCCAAGGGAGGATGAATCAGGACGACCACTGCCGACTACAGACTTGATGGGATACAATGCGCTTGGCATCGTCTTTGGGCCACTGCTATTAGGAGATCTGCTGGAACACTACACCATGAAACTGGCCGCCCCGAAATCAGGACTATTGGTGCTTCCGTTGAGATCCCCCAAGCTACACAAAGACCGTCGCAGGGGTAGGGCATCTGAGGCCAAGGACTCACGCCCTCCCACGGTAGACAAGATCCACATTGCAAATACCATTGCAGAGATGCTCATATCTAACTGGCGGGATGTGGTGCGGCAGATGAAGTCTCTGGACGTTCATCGACAAGAAGAGTTGCCTAATCCCGTTGACAGACAACACGAGCCTTTGCCATCATCCCGGTCCAACTTCGTCCTCAGTAAACCTCAAGGCTGGGAGCGGACCTGGAGCAGCGGACACGAAGAGATACCTAGAGACGGAAGCCCGAGTTTGTCGACGCCGACACCCGGAGTGTCAAGACAACGGTCGAGGAGCCACAGCAGTCCAAAGTCGACGAGACTTGTTACGCGATCTAGCGTGGGTATACTTAGCCCAACTGTCGAAGAGACTAGCCCGGACGATGGCAGTTCTCGAGATGCACAGAGCCTGACCAGGCGCCCTGTCCAGGGTAAAGGAAGGGTCGACACGCCATGCCGCCGACCTGGGCATGTCAACACCTCGTCGAGACCAGAATCCATGCCACCTCTTGTGCAGAGAGTCGACTCTACTAGATCTAGAGAGACTGGAGAGATACTAGCCGATGTTCTAAGCGGTAAACTGGAGGAGCCGACACTGCTGGGCTTTTCAAGAAGGTCTAGCTTGCCTTCTCGCCTGCAATCGAAGCAAAGACCAGATACAACGAATGCCTCGAAACCCAAGGCCTCCAAGGCACCCAAGGATGTTCCCATTGAGCGAAAGAATGCGATACGAAGGAAGAAGAACCCGGCAAAAGATCAACATCTAAAGAAGTCTGGCCATCAACCGATTGCTGTCGAGTGGCCAGAGACAGCTACCGAATCATCAACAGCGACAGACTTTCGCGACTCTCAATCTATTCATCTCGAGTTCTCCTCAGAGCAAGAGGCACTGGAGGCAGCGATTAAGGCTCATGCCGAGGAGATGAAGCAGTTGGAGGCATTGGATGCAGCAGAGCAGCAAAGAAACTCTGTTGCTGGCCAACGCACTGAGAGCCAAGGATTCCCAGACATCAACATGGAAGAGCCTATTCAGAATGGTGAGAACGCTTTCTTTGCTTCAAACGTGGTTACACAACGAGACAGCCAGACATCTGTGGACCACGCTTCCCTTGTACCAACGCCGGGAGAGTTTTACTCGCCGATGCAAATGCCTCTCACTCTAACAGAAGAGAATGTTTCGGGTCAGGGGGTGTCTTCTCGCGAGGTTCTTAGAGCGGCCTAGAGTGCCTTTCCAGGAACACCGGGAGGAGGACTACCCAAGATTCACGAGTCAAGTATCTCTACCCAGGCCCAGCACCCTGATGAGCTGGATGAGGGCATTCCAAATGTTCAGCGCCAAGAGATGGATTCTTTTGGCAAACCACCAGAGGAAATACCCCTGCCAGACTCTCCCTCATGGGTTTCTCTTATTCCCAAGAGACAACCTCTGACGTCCTTGCGACGGTGTGCATCTGAAGCAGCAAACAAACCACGAAGCGTCAAAGCCATGGCTGCTAGGTTCGAAAGCGGCACATGTTCTACTGATTCATCGCCGCCGAGGACAAAATCTGAAAGTATGGCACACAGTTTCACCCCTCGTCTCTCACCATCATCTCCCGCCAAGGCCATGCGCCATTCAAGCTCGGGTTCGACATTGGGACGGCACAGTCTGCCTAATATCTCGACACCAAATCGCCCCCAACGCCCGTCAGAAAGCCCCAGCATTCGTGACTACGAGTTAAGAGCCTCCATTGGCGAAAAGGCAGCCCTCAGAGCGGCCCAACTTCAACAGTCTGAACAGGCTGCAATGTTGGCTAACCGTCAAGGGATTCCACCCAGAAAGCCTGTGCCAGGAGACAACGCACCTGGGGTCTCTTTACAGAACCCACCAAGTTTGGGGACCATGATCCCGCACCCTGAGCAGCCCCCTATTGCTCACCATCTCAACCTTGTCCGGCCTTTATCATCGTCTTCTAACCTCCAAGATGGCCAATCCACCTCCAGAAGCACTCATGACAATTCAACCCTCATCTCACGACCCGGCAGTGCAACCACTCTGCTTGCACAGATACGAACACTTCAACGTCAGCTGCACCAGAAGACAGAGGAGACGCTTCATCTAAAGAGACAACTCGAGGTGCAAGAAGATGCTGACGTGGGAACACTAAGTCAACAGCTGAGAGAGGCAAAGAGGGAGGCGCAGATGTGGAAGGAGAGAGCAGAAGCGGCAGAACGGAGGATCAAGGTGTTTGAACGATTCACAGCTCGACTCAGGGGTATTCAAGAGGCGACCACTGTAACAGAGAAACACGACATGAGCGACGACGCATCTGATACGGGTCACGAGGATGAGTTGAGGGAGGGACGGGCATTGTTGGGAAGAAGCGCTACAAGGTACGAGAGTGACGGTTCTAGGAGAACAGAGGATGCTGGCGTTGTCACGGCCCGAATTCGCAAGTGTCTCCACGGTCCGGGAAAGACGGATGGCGCTCCAGACAGTCCTCCGCTGTCTGAAGCTAGACGGGTCCAGACCGCTTCTAACAGAGCGGCAAAGGATATCAACCAGAGTGCCGTCGAGATTTGGATGGCGGCACAGGAACTATTGCATCTCGAGGAGGAACAGGGGCAACGTTTGACACAAGACGGGAGGCAGCCAGTCGAGGGAGATATCTTATTGGAGGGAGTTTAAGGCGCAGGAAGGGTCTAGATCCATTGAGTTGGTCATGAGCCCCTGGTGGCGACGGCTATAGCGGGCACATTTTGATTATTCACATCAGTCTAGAGCATCAAGGTCAGGAGGTGGCGAGGTGTAGGGATATCAAGGCTTGGGACCAAGTATCGCCATGGGGCAAATTGATAATCTTTTTCATTCATCATCAATGCAGGGTCTGCAATGGTTTGCCATCTGTTCTGGAACTTGTACATGTAGGTCTTTGTGACAGGTCCCTGTTGGGGTATTTGCCTGTTGGGATATTTGAAATCTCGATCCCATTTTCTGCATTTGCCGGCCGCAAATGCCATGCCAAAAAATCGACTTTGATAACCCATTTGCTGATTCCACGCTGGACCCTTAATTCTTGAGTGTGCATGACCGGCAATGATTGGGTTTCGGGTGTCGATCCCTCCTGGTATCGTTTTTGCCCCGACGCGGGGTCCTGTCAAATTCGAGGGACATGAGGACAGTGCATACTGTGGCATGTTTACTGATAAAATCTCCCGGATCCCCAGTACACGAGGTGGCAAATAGGACCGTAACGGGGGGCATGCTATGATCTCATGTCAGGCGGTCTCTTAATTCGCCACCTCCCTGCATCGTCTCTGCCCATTGTCACATGAATTCGCCCGATTCCTTCGACAACGGAATCGAGGAGCGCAGAGTCTGGGTCGTCAAGGTCTGGAGTTGTTGTCGAGGAGCCGGCGGGGAACCGGTGGGCAGCCGGACGGGGGTGGCGTCGTGGGGAGATGGGAGATATTGCGGGGACTGGCGCCGGGTCAGAGGTCCGGAAGGGGCCGTCTCGTGGCTGTGTCATCGGCGGAGAGGGGAGGAGGCTTGGAGATGACATTGATTGAGGGGATAGAGGAGCCACGGGGGTGTAGGGCTGAGCGGAGGGTATAGATTGAGAGCTTTGCTGGGAGCTCTGGTGGTAACTTTGTTGTGAGGTTTGTTGGCTCTGATTCGACTGCGTAGTAAAGGCGGATGTCTGTGACATGTCTGTCGAATACGATGGATAGCCGTCATCTTCTGGAGGGGAGGGTAAGAGGGGTTGTGGCGGCGTTGGAGTTGGTGTCCGAGATATGTATGATGGAGAGGGGCTAGGAGATCGAGATTCAAAGCTGCGGCCAAGAATCCTGTCGGAGCTCGAGGTTGTAAAGGACATTGATGTGGATGGTCTGCTGTATCCATGGGTTGTCCGCTGCAATCTCTGGGCAGCGGCATATGCTTCGCGGGAAGGTCTAGAAGATCTGATGGTGGTTGAGGGGGAGTCAGGGGAGATGGTGTTTGAATCCCCGTTTCGTTCATCGTAAGAAGCTTGTCGTTGGTGGGAGGGGGAAGACAGAGTCCTGGACTCTTCAGGGGAGGTCCAGACCATGGCCACACGGGGGGTGTAAGCCTGTGACTGGGAAGGGCCATGATCTGGTTGCCCAAGTCAATTCCCGACAAAGATGGAAGAGTGTCGATGTGTAGCCTCGACAACAGAGGAGTAAAGGCCAAAGTCTAAGCCAGTTAGCTACCAGAACTTTGATACAGCATGTCAAGCTGAGGTATGAGAAAGGTGTCGAGTAGACATGCGCATTAAGCGCAGCTGAGAAGCGCGCAACGGTCATTGTGACGACAGATGATGGTACTTACCCACACCGTTCCCCAGATCCCGGGACGTCAAAACCTTGATCGTCAGGTCCGGGTTGACCTTTCCAATGACCTGGACCGAGTTTCCATTGGCGAGATGTGCATCCTGGGAGGCTCGTTAGGTTTCCGTGTTGAGGTTACATTGCTGTAGGGAGCTGATAACAGATTGCTCAACGTACCCTGTTTAGTAACACAGTGACTGTGCCGTCCGAGTCCAGAGTCGCCTGGTCACCCCGGAGCTGCGTGACCTTGCCAACGAGCATGATGACTCGACCGACAAAGTTGTCGAGGTATGGTGCAGTGATGCGCGGGGTGGACATTTGCTCGGCCATGTTTGCGTTTGGTTTGGTTTGGTTTTCGCCTGCGAAGAATGGATATCGAGAAATAAGTAACAAGAACGTGCTCCCAGTCTGAGAGAGTGGTTTTGCACGTTTGGCTGAGGAGAAGATGAGAGCTGTGGGCGATCAAGTGCGAGGGCGTCAAGGAAAGTGGTGAGGCTGCTGGCGATAACCGTGGGAGGGGCAGAGCGCGTTTGAGGATGTCGCGAGGTCACGTGGCCTTCGTTACTGCCTGAGAGTGAATTGTATCAGGTGACTGTGCACGTGCTGAAGCAGTGCTCCAGCAGATTGGCAGCTCCCATGATTCAACATAACAACACCTGATCTTCAAGCATCAAACATCACTAGCAACCTCCAGATCTGTGAGAATCTCGCAAATACATATGAGCCTGCCAAGGGATGACCTGGTACTTGCCTGTTGCGGCATGAAAAGCGACCCAGGCATCTCCCCGGAGCGTCGACCGTCCCCCCCGAAGGCCGGTTCGAACCAATTCCCCGATAATCCCGCTAGCCAAGCCATGTCAGCCGCTCGATAACCTGTTTTCCCTGTTTTCCCTGTTTTCTTTGCAGACTTTTCCATTCTGTCTTCCAGCATTGCCTTCCTGGTGTCGCTTCATCTGGACCCCGCACTACATGCAGAGAATCCCCGGAGTAAACACTCCGGACCAAAACCTCCGGAGCCTGATTGAGTGCGCTTCTTAACCATTTTCACGACAAACAATTCGAAATTTCTTTCTTGAAAAGCTGGAGCATCTACGACGATGTAACGAGAGGCGTGTGTGTGCGAAATTGCCCGCGAACAGGTGGCTCTGCGATTGCCCCTGGTTCCATTAGCCACAGAAGAGAGAAACGGTACAGGGACCGTTTAACAGCAAACCCGGCTTACTCAAGGGTGCCACCACCCTAGGAGGGAGTTGGATGGACCCTGAAAACGGTTTCTGCATCTGGCTGAGAAGCATCTGATGACCCGGGCCCCTCGCAGCTCAGTCTGTGTTCAGTCTGAAGAAAAGGCGGCCCCGGACGATCGCTACCCGTTGCGTCTGTTGGAAACCTGCCAATTGAAGATCTACTGCTCTTATTTTCTCAGTCGGCGAGAAAACTATCGCACCGCGTAACACAAGACCAGGAGAATTGCACATGGGTATGACGGCACGCAGATTTCTTTTCGGAAACCCACCTCTCAGATCGCAAAGATTTATCGCCCACCTGTCAACTTTTTTCCTGAGAGCCACATCATTGTGCATACTGTGGAATGCTTGGCGACCGTGTCCAAGAGTTGGAATCGGACATGAAACTGCGCCGCAAAAGGACCCTGAATGCGTCCCGTCCTGATTGTCGAGCTTGTGCCTGGATGGAAGAACTTGAGCACAAGCCAGAAACACACTGTCCAAGTTATCCAGGACCCCCTGTCCAACTGGGAATATGCGCCCCTCATGGTCGAGATTAACCATCCGGGACGCCGGACAGCACGACATCTTGAGCCGAAGCGCCGTTTGAGACGGAGCCGAAAGATGTTGAACGCCACAGCTGAAGGGCCGTATCCCGAGGATGTGACCACACCCACAGCTCTGAGCCGCGTATGGGCGGCGAGTCTCCAGAGCCCAGTCTCTCCCGCACTGTCCAAGGATGCGGAGTACATGGCTTCGGCTCCAGGCTTACCATTGGCCGACCTCCAGGAACCTCGACGGAGGAGATCCGTTCTGAGTTGACTGGCTGGAAGAGATGCAGACGCAGCACATCCGCCAGAGATGAGCTGCCTCGAGGATAGCCGTTTAGCTGCGGCTATCTCCCGTCATGAGCACCAGGCTCACCATCATTAGATGTCCTCGGTTTCCACTGCGGACAGAGACGGGATGACATTCCATTAGCGTACCGCCACCCTCAAAGCTGACATCTCCAGAGCCAAATCTACCTGGCGTATCACACGACGGCTTGTTCCTCGCCGTACTTGTTGCGCTCTGCTTGCCATTCGTCGACAAGGAAGTCAACAAAGCGGGGCATCCGGCCTTCAAAGTCACTTGCAACGTTCCACAAGCCAACTCCCACGGTCTTGTCTGTCGTTTATAGAGTACTTCCCACACCCTGGCTCATTTCCAGAAGCTCTCCCCATCAATTGCGAATGATAGTCCCCGGACATATCCCGCTCACAGACCTCACTGGTTGACTCGACTGTACATGCTGCTCTGCTGTGCCTTGGGCCACCACCCCTTGCCTTTACTCCTTCGACCCCGGGTTGTCACTGTAAAGAATCAATCGATACATCCTTACAGTCCGCCCACAGATCTCCAAGACTAGAGACCAAGTGACGCAACCACCCGTTACTAATGGTCGCGTCTTGCGTGAACATTATATAACCGTTGACTTATTACATCAGTCCCGGCTTGTGGACACATCAAACTCGCCTCTACGAGCAACAGTCGATCGAGCACAGATACTCTTTCGGATTTCGTGGCTTAGCCGTGTGGCTTCAGGTAACCATATCGTTCCAAGTCTATCTCTACAATAGATCTTCAGTTGTCGACGATTGGCTGTGTGGCGGACGTCTACGGCCTCCCCGGGCGAATAATCGAACGGCATCAACAGAGACGAAACGAGGCAAATTCGCCTCCAACTGAACTGCAAGATCAGCCCTTCTATTCAAGGTACTTGTGTCTTGGGAATCGACTATTTCCTCGGCCATCGGAGGTGGTCTCGTTGAACCGGATCGGTTTCTCCGCTGGCGCTGGCCCTGGTTCAGCCTGGTTGGCTTCTGTGCCCTTCCTCCACCCTCTCAAGCTGCGACACAACCCTCCATCTTCACCCTTTTCTCTTGGTCTTTCAGCACCGGGTTCTGGACCCAAACTCGGCCAAACCCTCGGGCAATACATCGATACTATCGCCCCTTTCAGGTTGCCAACTTTGCCACCTGTTCCTGGATTCTACCCTTCTAAGCCGGTCGCCCAGTCATTATCGAAACCCTCCACACACCCCTCCCCATCGCCTCTTGTGTCCTCGACCCGACGACCCAAAACAGGTACCACAAAGCTCGATCGATAACTGTATCTGATCCTGAATCAACATCAACTTGACATCGTTCAAGAGGTCTGACGCGATAGTCTCGTGCACTCTGAACGTAGAGTCAAACCTCGGCCCTTGGGGCCTGGGCTACCACGGAAACAGTACGTCCAACAGGCCTTTCAGACGAGTGCCAGGACCGTCAACATGAACAACAGCAACAACTTTGCAGACGGGCCCAATCAGTTTGGCAACACCTACATGTTGGCTGCCACAGACGACGCGAACATCGACCCCATGCTCAACGCGTGCACGAGCGAGGACACCATCCCGAACGCCTCCAGGCCCATGGATGCCCAATTCATGATGAATCATGCCATGTGGAACCCAGCCCTGAATAATCCCGTTGGCTTCTTCCCCCCTGAGCTGTCAGCAGTGGTACCGACGACCTTGACGGATAGCCCGAGACCCCCGACCGAGGCGCAATCATCACCCGGAACCACATCCAGCGAGCCAGTTTTCGAGACGTCGCGTACCTCGAGCAAGTCTTCTATACCATCTATCAACTCGATAGCGAACGAAACACATACCAAGAGTCGAAAAAGCACCAAGACCACCAAATCACACCATCGACGAGCATCAGCTGCATCCCCACCACGTCGACCAGGAACTGTGAAAGAACCTGTTGTCGAAGAAGACGGAGAGGAGGAGGAGGAGATGGATGGCCAAGAGTCGTCAAAAAGGAGCAAGTTCTTGAAGCGCAACAGGATAGCGGCGTCCAAGTGCCGACAGAAGAAAAAGGAGTGGGTGAACAACTTGGAAGAGACGAGACATGGACTAGAGCATCAACACTCGACCCTCCAAACGGAATACAACGACCTCCTCGGAGAAGTGAGCAAGATGAAGAATCAACTTATGCAGCATGCTGCATGCAACGACTCCAACATCAACCAGTGGATCGAGAATGAGGCGAGGAAGTTTGTTCAGCGGACGGCAGCCGAGTACCACACGGGGCACGCACATTGCAATGGCATCAACTGCTGCCACCATAATCACCGGCGTCGGAGTTCAAGTGGCGAGTCATGATCTTGCAAGACTTGGGGGACAATGCTAACTGTGTTCTAGCCATGACAAGTATACCGAAATCGACGGAATCGGAGATCAACTATGACCACATGCCTGACGACATGTTGGATTGAGGGCCATGAACGATAACGAGTCGACGATGTAATATGAGGAGGACAGTGCACTTGCTTCAAGATGCCCAGCAACCAGACTGCCAGAGTTAAGGGGGGGACGGGAAGGTTATCTTGACCCTGCCCCACCAGACTCGATGAATATGTCGATCACGACTCGAGTGTCTATGTTTCTTTGATTTTCCCAAGCAACGCATGATGCTGGGGTTAATCAAGGAAAGCAGAAGCAGAAGATGGGCACATGTCCTTCTAAACGGACCACGAACGACGACACGATAGAAAATAATGAACAAGAGGAGGACAAGACGGGGCACACCATATCAAAACGGAGTTTGGCAGCCAGCAGCAGGTTTCTGAATGAAATTCTGTCACGGGAGTTTCTGCTACAAGGCGTTTTATACCCTTGGCGACTTCGCTGGAAGATGATCGTCAAGTACGAGTATGAAAGGATGAGCGCGAGGACTGGGAAAGAGGGAAAGGCGTGTTTGTGATGGATTATGACTTGATGCTTTCACGAATGTTTGACTTTGATTTAACGTGTTTTGCGTGGAGTATGTTATCTGCCACTACGGGTGGCAAACAGGTCTCATATTGGAGCTTATTTCTTGACGTGACTGTGAGTCGAAGAGGGAAGCAAGTGCTACTGAAGAGACGAGGAGACCGGGGAAGGGTATCTCGTCTTTGTATCAGAACTGAGATGTAGGGCAGCGAGGTGTAGCATGTGGCAACTGTACAACCAGAACAGTCTCAAATGTACAACGAAAGAAATGGGCTCCAACTTTGGAAAAGGTCCAACCTTGGTAATTTCATGATTTAGATTGTTGGAAGATACTGTCCGACTTGTCACTGAGGCTACCGTAATCTGTGATGGACATCAGCGCTGAACGCGGAGACAAGCACAACTTGCCACCAGATAACTGAAGCCGATGAGAACTGCCGGTTCTAGGAGCAGAGAATGGTGTCACACGTGAGTGTGAAGTTGAGAATCTAGACCCAGATCCTGGGGATATGGGATCTTTATCATAACTTTTTGAGTTTACCATGGTCGGGTGGCGAAAAACAGGGGGGAGGTTTTTGCCACATCTTGGACCGCGTGGGTAAGTTGGGCACCGAGTGTCCCCGAGTTTTAAAGATGAAATAGGACATTGATCGTCCCCCCTCTTTTCTGTCCGGGTTAGAGAGGTGAGGTTTGTGGATTATGGCGATGGGTTGTTGCCACGGAGGAGCTCTATCAAAAAGGGGCAAGACTTCCGAGAGGTTAAAACGGCAAGATTGGCGGGTTGAAACTGTTTGATTGGAAATGGGAATGACTTTAGGGGTTGATTACTGGTTGACATGCTCGAGGTTAAACTTTAAATACGATATATCTTGGGGTCTTTGATATTGGTAACTCTCCCCTTTTTGAGCAATAATCACCAGCTACTGAACATCGCAGTCATTTCACAGACGACACAACTCTCGTCGGCAGCAATTCCATTCATCGTAGCACATGAGTTGCATATTTTTTTGTCTTGTAGTCCTACATTGACTCCATCTAAATGTACAGTGATATGATACACATGACCCCTCCGCTCTACCTCCTCTTGATCCAGCCCCTCGAGTTGGAGATGCCCTTGATGTTCTTGGTGTACTTCCAGAGGTGGCGGTACTTTGGTCCCTGGCGCTTGGCCTCCCATCCGCGGGGCTTGACGGGCGGCTTCATGCTGTGCACGCGCGTGGGCCGGAACTCGACGCCGCCGCCCTCAATGCTGTGGCGCTCCATCACCGACGCCGTGTTCTCGTCCCACACGGAGCGGAACAGGTTGAAGCCGAAGGGCGTGAGGCTGAACTTGTCGCGCAGGGACTTGAGGGAGAAGCCGTCGCGCTTGGAGTAGAGCTTCCTGAGCTTGGCCACGTCGATGCGCTCGCCGGGCTTTTGCTCGAGGAGGTAGATGCCCAGACGGTGGTAGGGGGCTCCCTTCTGGGAAAAGGCCGGCAGCCAGGGCACGGCGAGCTGGTCATCGGCCTTTATCCTGCTCAGGGGCAGCGAAGTGTCTGCGGGGCTGAGGGGGATGTTGGCAGCCAGGTAGTGGCAGCGCTTGGAGAAGGTGTCCCTCTCCGGGTCGGGGACGTCCGAGTCCACGACGACGACGGTGACGAGGCGCTCGCCCTTGTCAAAGACCTGCACGCGCAGCCTGGGGGCGTTCTCGCTGACGAGGCTGTCGACGATCTGGCCCGGAGGGATCTTGAGCTTGCGGAAGTAGAGCTGGACGTCGGCGGTCGGCTCGAGCTTGGGGAGCACGTCGGGGACGATGCTGAACTGCTTGATTCGCTGGGTGATGAGGCGGTGGTCGTAGGAGCGCCACTTCTTCTCGGCGTAGTGGCGGTAGATGGGCTTGTTCATGTCGCCTTGGGGGGAGAGTTGTTAGTGATTGCAGCAGTATCTCAATTGGCTCAATTGCATACCCAGACCATCCTCATAGCGCTTCTTGACGATGGGATCGTTGGCATCAGCCAGAATCTTGAGCTTGTCGACATGTCTCCGCAGACTGGCCAACTTGACGTCCTTCATCTTCTGCCCACCCTGGACCTCGCCGGGATCCTTCTTCTCGAGAAAGGTAATCTTCTCCACCTCCTTTGTGATCTGCGCCAGCTTCTGCTCCCGGTCCGCGGCCAGGATCTTGCGTGCTTCCTGGAAGGCCTGGTAGGGCAGGTGCTCAAAGGGGAGGTCGCCGGTGGTGCGGATGGCGACGCGGCGACGACGGGAGCCAATTGGCATCTTTCCGGCCTTGATGACCTGCGCCTCGAACTCGGGGAGCACGGTGTTGGGATCCAGGTCGAGCGGGTTCGTCGCTTCGGCGGGGGTCGTTGGAGTCTGCGTCTCGACGTCGGCGGCCCGGGGGATGGCGGTGGTGAAGGGTCGGACGACGCATTGCGGCCGCAGCTGCCGGGCGAGCGGCCTCACGACGGCCTGGCAACGCGACATTTTGAGGTCGTTGTGGAGGGGAATTCGAGGTCGTCGACTCTCAGTTGTATATCTCGAATATCGAGAAAAAGCTTGGGGGATGGTTTGCAATGGGGCTCGGGACCCACAGAAAAGTCGGGGACCGGAGGCGGAAGATGCCGAACCACTCTTTTCGAGCATCACGGTTTTTGAAACCAACAAGTGAACAACCGGCATCGCTCGCTGTTTCTGGCCTACCGAAGCCACGCCAATCCCACGATAAAAAGGACCATACGTGGAAATATATCAAACCATGGCGGGCAAGGGAATTGGATGCCTGGCCGAGGCCATGGGTGCGCTGCGGGTGTCTGCTAGAGTGAGTGGGAAGAGTCTGCCGAGAGGTCTTCGTAATCTAACGTTTCTGTAGCCGGCTGCTCTTAGCAAGACGTTTACAAGGTCAATGGCTACAGAGGTGTCTTCCAGCGATGCTCCTGCTGCTCCCAAGTCTGCCGATACTCCTCAGGGTATTCTAGAGTCATGGAAGCCCGGTCAGTCTTGTACCTCAACTCCAACCAAACCTCTACTGACACACCCAGTCTCGACCGTCCCCCTCACAATCCACAGCTTCCCCTCCCTCGAGCCCACAGCCCTCGAGCAATGGTCCGTCAACCACCTCTACCTCCCCCTCCGCCGCGACATCCTCCACCTCGCCGTCGTCTACGAGGGCGACAACACCCGCCAGGGCAGCGCCTCGAGCAAGAACCGGTGGGAGGTCCACGGCTCGCACCGCAAGATGCGGCCTCAGAAGGGAACCGGCCGCGCCCGTCTGGGCTCCAAGCAGAGCCCCCTCCTCCGAGGCGGTGGAAAGGCGTTTGGCCCCAGGCCTCGCGACTTTGGAACCGGCCTCAACCGAAAGGTCTACGACAAGGCTTGGCGCACTGCGCTGAGCTACCGCTACCGCAAGGGAGACTTGATTGTGTGCGAGGACGGCATGGATCTTGCCCTGCCGACCGATTTCGAGCTGGTTGCTGGAAAGTACCTCAAGGACGGGATGAGGGAGACATATCTCAGGAAGTACATGACGGGCATGATGGGCAACCTGGGTCTTGGCCGGGCCGGCGGCCGCACCCTCTTTGTGACGGGCAACCGCCGCGAGGCCCTCTTCGAGGCCATGGAGCAGGTCCCCTGGGAGGGCCGGGCGCTGGACCTCGAGGACGTGGACGTCAAGGACCTCCTGGAGACGGGCAAGGTGGTGCTGGAGAGGAGCGTGCTCAAGGAGATGATTGAGCAGCACCAGAGCGACCTGGTGAGCCGGGTCGTGATGCAGGGGCTCGTCAAGGGAGGGCCTGCGACGGGGACGAGGGTGATTGGGGCATGAAGAGCCGTGTAGGAATAGCCTTGTATTATTGTGTATACAACCTGAACGTCAAAAGATATGATTCGAGCAAGGTTGAAGTTGGGTATCATGTCATAGACCCAGGCCAACGCCTCCATCTACCATCTATATTCTACAAGGCCGATACAGTATGTTACAATATGTTTTACAACGCCCCGCCTACCAGGGAGACAATCCACATGGCGACTCGGACCTTGAGTCCTACCCTTCGTTCGTTCTTGGCAAAGTCGTCTCTTGTCGCCTTTGTCGCGTGCTCCTGGAGCCAGAGCTGTTCGTCCGCAAGCCTCGCCTTTAGACCCTCGTCGCGAGTAACAATCAGGGCACCAGCCTCGAGGTCGTGGGAGTAGCTTCGCTTTGTGTAGTTGGAGCTTCCGATGATGCTCATGGCAGGGTGCTTATCGCCGGGCATGGTTACCCAGAGACCCTTTGCATGGTATGTCCATCCGCCGGGCTGGCCAACCATGCCGTGACGCCACTCCTTGAGGGTGATGTCCTCATCTCGGCCCTCGTGATGTACGCGGTGGACGAAGCGACGAGCGAGAAGCGTGTAAGCGTCAGGGAGCAGCCCAGAGACGCCCTTGGACCTGTAAAAGCCGTTTGCCTCTGGAGCGGCGGTGATGACTGTATTTGAAGTCGAGGCAGTGCCGAGGAGGAGGTTTGTCAGGGAGGGAGCAGGGTTAAAGTAGCCGGCTGTAAATGTCCACGAAGAGTCGCGGTATGCGGGCGAAGCCAAAGTTTTGAGAATGTGAGTGATGATGGGGAGCTCAGTCGAAGTATCAGGCTTCATGACTTGAGACATTTGACTGAGCATGTAAACCCTTGTATCTGAAATGTCTTGAGTCGGCTTGGAGGCGGGATGTATCAAGGCCTGCAGAGTCGATGTGGTGCGCTTGATGAAGGACTGAGGCTTCTCGAGAGGCGAAGGGGCCGAGTTTGTTGTTGGCCATGAGAGGGTGAAGCCTGCTGGCTCTTCTGAGGGTTGAACGAGGAAACTGAAGGATGTGGCCCCTGAGTGAATCTTCCAGAAGTGGTCCGTCACCTCCTTGGATGAGAAGAGATGGTAGCGATCCTGACGGTTTGTAAAGTAGTCGGTAGACAAGTTTGCCCTAGAGAGTCAGCCAAGCCCATGTGAACGTCTCTGGTGACTTACCCAGACATGATAATCTCATCGTCCACTCCATACAGCTTCATGTGCTGAAGTCCCCATCCCTCGTTGATCCGCTTGGGGATATACTCCTTCCTCAGACCTGTTAGGTTCGGCGTGTGATACATGCGAATCTCCACGCGGTCCGCCCCAAACTCTTGCACGAGGGGCGCCAGCAAGGACGCACATGACGGGTTCGGGGCTTCTCGAGTGCCTCGCAGGGCATCCGTCAAGATACTCAGCTTGACTTCGGGGTTCTTCCTCAGCGCCTCTTGTAGCGTCTCGATGAGCTCCCGCTCCGACTTTCCAATGTACAGTGTCGACAGGAAGATGCGTCGCTGGGCTTTTCGTATCCGATCCTAGTCCCATCAGCCCATATCCCCATACACCATGTCGAGATTCACACCTTTAGCGTCTCGTAGAACTCGGTCGGCGTCCTAATAATCTGTATCTGCTCCCCGCGAACATCGAAACTCGGCGCAAGACGATCCAGCTCGTTGACAAACGGCGCCAGAGCTCCTACGCCGCTCGACGCCGGTGCCGGAGCTGGGGCGCCAGCCGACATTCCATACTGTCTCCGCTGGATCCTCGGCCGTGGGACGCTCGGCTTGGGACGTGCGGCTCGGAGCCTAGTGGTGCATCGCGCGCAGCTCCGTGCGAGCATTTCGGAGCTCAATTGGGTCGATATCGAAGCTTGACGTGGTGTTGAAGATTTGCTTGTTAATGGCCTGGATATTTCTGGTCCAGAAGCTGTGGGTACGTACCGGCATGCCGTCACAAGCCATGTTCTGCCGATGATTTTCCGCCCCGGTAATCACTTCATGGTCCAAACCGACTTCAAGACCCTCAATCCCCCGTTGCACGCCGAGGTCAATTGTCGCTGAACCGCAACCATGTCGACGATTACGCGAACCCTGTCCAACCTGCGAAAGGTTGGAATCAAGGTGAGTCCTTCCTAAGATCGCTATTGAGCTTCAATGCTGACCCTGAGTAGGATTACTTCCGACAGATGCTGGTATGTGCCGACGACCGAGCCACTCGCCTTTTGACTAACGACGTCTGTTTGTTACGGGTAGTACATCGGTACGTGACGATTCAAACCTCCCCGACTCTCTCTGACTAGTCTAGGTGACACCAAGTACGGTCGTCTCATCGGTACCGATCGCGCGGGCAACAAGTACTTTGAGAACAACGAGGAACTCCCCCTCCGAACGCGCTGGGTCGAGTACGCCAAGCACGACTACGACGCCGCCCACATCGAGCCCGGCTGGCACTCGTGGATCAGCTACGTCGTCGACAAGCCCCCGACCGAGGATGCTCTGTTGACCCCTGGCACCCGTCACTTTGAGCCCACCAAGGCCATCCCCAACTATACCCAGAGCCGAGGAGCCTTCAAGACCTACAACACGTGCGTTTGATGGGCGATTGTGGGTGGTGACATGCTGACTTTTCCCAGGGCCAAGTCCAAGATCACGGCATGGGAGCCTGTGGCTGCTCCCCGGGCATGAGCAAGTGTTGAACAGTGTACATATGAATCTCAATTAGACAATCAACTGTCAAAAGACGAACCCGAAAAAAAGAAAGGGTCTTGAATTCATTCAGATCAATCGAGCCGCTGCGTAGGCTGTCCCTTGCAGCCAGTGAATGATAATGGTATAGGATCTAGCAAACATCTGCACTCTATGAGCTCCTCCACATGGTCTTTCCTGTAAAGAAATCGATCAACTATATAAGAAAAATCACACAGGTTTGCTTCTACGATGATTTAGACTCGATGGCCGATTTAATGGCTGGGAATGTTAGCGAGGGACTTGGAGATGGACGAGATACTAACCTTCGCAAGTGACTCTAGCATCTCCGAATAGCATCTTGGCGTTGGGCATGTAAAACATGGGGTTGGGGACATCGGCTGTTCTTGTTAGCGTTCAGTCAGCTGTAGTTGATTGGAAGCACTCACCATAGCCGCTGGCCAGACTCCTCTTCATCACCACAACCTGCTTGGCCTTCCAGGCGTGAAGCACAGGCATGCCCTCGATAGAGCTGCCCTTCTCCAGGGCAATGGGGTTCACCGTGTCGTTGGCACCAATGACAACAGCCAGATCCGTCTCGGGGAAGTCGTCGTTGATCTCGTCCATTTCCAGGACGATGTCATACGGCACACTAGCCTCAGCGAGAAGCACGTTGCACTGACCGGGCATGCGGCCAGCGACGGGGTGGATGGCGAAGCGAACGGTGATGCCCTTGGCCCTCAGAGACGAGACGATGCTGGACAAGGCGTACTGGGCCTTTGCTACAGCCATTCCGTAGCCGACGATGAGGATGACCTTTTCAGAGTTGAGGAGGGCATCCGCGAGGTCTTCTACAGACGTCGTCGTCACTTCGCCCTGGGGCTTGTACTCTTGCATTGATGTCGGTGTGCTGAGACCTCCGAACAAGACGTTTGTGAGCGAGCGGTTCATGGCGACGCACATGATGTAGGAGAGGATGGAACCAGAGACGCCGATCAGGGCTCCGACGGTGGTAAGGAGGGGGTTATCCAACATGAAGCCCTCGGCGACAAGGGCGAAGCCGCTGTAAGCGTTCAAGACGGTGATGACGACAGCTGTGGTTGGTTAGCAGCCGACTTCGAAGAGTTTGTAACTACCTACGCATATCGGCACCTCCAATGGCCGCGGTGGTGGTGTATCCCTTGATGAAGCTCAGCGCAGCGTTTGCGGCAAGTGCCCCAGCTGCAATCATGGGACTTCCCGGTGCCATTGTGATAAAGGCTCCCATTGTAGCAGCGTTGGTAGCTAGCAGTCCAGAGTTGATGACGTGTCGTCCAGGGAGAATCTTGGGCTTGGAGCTCATTCTTCCGCCGAGCTTGAGGAAGGCAACGATGGAACCGGTAAAGGTGATGCCACCTGGCAAGTCAGTATTTGTCAGATGCAGAGTCGGCGGACATACCAATGAGAACACCGAGGTAGGCTGTTACGAGGTGAAGGGTTGAGGGATCCATGACATCAGCCATGACGCTGCCGATGCTGGTTAGGACAGCGGCGAGACCAACGACGGAGTGAAGAGCTGCGACAGTCTGAGGGAGATCGGTAGGAGTAATACGCTTGCCAATGAGGAAACCTATGCTGTCAGAAGCTGTACTCCTTACTTGGGGTAATACTCACCAGCAATAGTACCAAGAGCGGCGAGACCGCCAAACTGTGTGAGCACCTCAGGGGTAAAGCCAGCAGCAAGAAGACTTGCCAGGACACCAGTGCCGACACCGAGTATACCAATCATATTTCCTATGCGGGCAGTAGCCTGAGAGGCAAGGCTGGAGATGGAACCGATGCAGAGGACTGAGCTGATGAGATATCCGGCTTGGACGAGGCCAGCAGCTCCGGTTGAAGCGGCAGCAACGAAGCCTCCACCGCAAAGAGCAGCGGGAATAGCGTACAGCCAAGGATACTCGGGGGGATCAGTAGGTCCTACGCCATGTCAGCTATGCCCCTAAGAGCCTCGGGCAACTCAAACTCACGCTTAAACATATCCAACATGCGTTTGGTAATGACAAAGCCACCACCAACATTGACAAAGGCGAGAAGAACGCTCAGAGCACCAAAAGCCTGGGGAACAGTCTCTGGCAAGAATCCACCTCCGAGAATGAACAGACCGCCAATACCGACCATACCAGAGATGGCGTTGGTGACACTCATAAGAGGAGAATGCAGCGCAGGCGCAACACCCCAGACGGCACGGTAACCGATGAGACTAGCTAGAGCAAAAGTGAAGGTATTCGACATGAGAAGAGGGCTGGTCCACTTGCCGAGGGCCATGATGCCGCCCATACCGGCTGTGACGCCAGCGACCTCACGGGTCTTCTTCTGCCAGGGGGTCAGAGCTACGGGTTCAGGGGCTGCTGCAACAGGTTCTGTCTTGACGGGCGCGGGAGGAGGTGCAGGTCGAGGAGCCGGCGGGAGGATATCTCCGTCTTGAGTGACGATGGCACCTCGGACAACTTCATCCGAGAGATCGATACCGAAAGCCTTGGGCTCAGGGGTCATGGAGAGCAGGAACTTGGTGATGTTGTTGGAGTAGAGCGTGGAAGACTGGGTTGGCAAGCGAGAGGGCAGATCAGTGTATCCTGTCCAAGTCAGTACAAGGCCTCACTCTCTACAAGTCACATACCAATAATCTTGACGTCGTTGTAAACAGCCAGCTCGCCCTTCTTGGTAGCCTCACAGTTTCCTCCAGCCTCAGCAGCCAGATCGACAATCACACTACCGGGCTTCATGACATCGAGAATATCGTTCTTGAGGAGCTTCGGGGCAGGCTTTCCGGGGATCAATGCAGTGGTGATGATGATGTCGACCTCCTTGGCTTGTTCCTTGAAGAGCTTCATCTCGGCCTCGATAAATTCCTTGCTCATTTCCTTTGCGTAGCCACCGGCGCCAGATCCGTCTTCCTCGAGCTCAACCTCGATGAACTCGGCTCCGAGAGATTGAACCTGCTCACGAGCAGCAGGTCGGGTATCGAAGCCACGGACAATGGCTCCCATGCGACGAGCAGTAGCGATAGCACTCAAGCCAGCAACGCCGGCACCAATAACCAGAACCTTGCAGGGGGGGATCTTGCCAGCGGCCGTAACCTGACCAGTCAAGAATCTACCAAACACGTTTGAAGCCTCGAGGACAGCCTTGTAGCCGGCAATGTTGGCCATGCTGCTGAGGGCGTCAAAGACCTGGGCGCGGGAGATACGGGGGATCATGTCCATGGCGAAGCTGGTGGCTTTCCTGGCGGCAATCTTTTCGACGAGTTCCTTGTTCTGAGCGGGTTGGAGGAGAGAGATGATGGTTTGGCCTTCCTTCATGCAGTCGACTTCACCAAGACCAGGGCCGCGAACCTTGAGGACAATGTCGGCGTTAGACCAGACATCCTTGGGACCAGTTACCAGAGTTGCGCCAGCCGCTTCATAGGCGGCATCGAGAAAGTCTGCCGATGTGCCAGCGCCGCGCTCAACGAGGACCTGCTTGAAGCCCTTCTTCTTCAAGAGGGCTACATTGGCAGGTGTCAGAGAAACTCGGCGCTCTCCAGGAAAGATTTCGGTGGGGACGCCAACGGTGAGGTGATCGTAGGGAGTCGTCTTAGGGAGCACCACGGTAGAATAAGTCCGAGGAGGAGTTACGGGAGCCGAAACATGACGGATCAATGCTAGAGGCTTCGAGATTGCGGGAACAATTGCGCGCTGGCGAGACGAGGCGAACGTGCTCTGCCATTGCTTGCGACGAGAGAGGATGGCATCTAGAGCAGCTCCAGTTAGCTCGGCTCAACGGAGCCCCCCAGCAGCTTCAGGGAGCTCACCTCGGACTTTGTAACGCTTCAATTGCTTTGATACGAAGCAGGAGGAAGCGCACAGCTCAGAAGCCGAGGCTGGAGCCGCGGTCGTGGCCAGCGGGCGAAGCATGTTGGCTACCATGATAGAGAAAGCCCATGGAGGCCAGCAGCGAGATCGGACAAGAGCTGCTTCAAGCGGGTACAGTACTCTCTGAGACTCGCGTCTCCAAACACACAGAAAAGACAGCAACTAGAAAAAATGAGAGAAAATGAGAAAAAAGAAGACAGACATCAAGGGTCATCCGAAGAGGGGCTGGCCTCGTCTCCGTGTCATGTGTTTTCCCTCCTTGTCTGGGACGTCACTCGGCATTCCTCGTTCGAGTCACCTCCCACCGCCCGCCCGCTGCCGCCCAGGGGAGCTCGGGCCTAGAAAAGCCCTGGCCCGGGGTTCTATTAGCCGCCCCGAGCAGTGGGCCACGGGCGCTGATAGTGGGACCCGAAGACACTAATGCCGCTAAAATCTGGGGGCGGGGCATCTGTTCTTGGCCCGGCGCGGGGGGAGTTACAGTAGGTTCCAAGTGTTCCATGGAAGAGCAGGGTGTGATTTCCATCATGGACACACGGCGGATGGCTCGGGTGAATTGCAATAGCGAGATCTGGATAGCGCTCATCCCGCGGACTTGCCTGTTGGGTGCCCTCCCGAGGGACTTGGCGGCCAGGTTCCCCTCACTCGGAGCTGCAAGTCCGGCCTCAGAGTCCGGCCATGGGCGGTTCAAGATGAGCCGAGATCATGATGCATGATGCATTCGCAACATGAGCGGGCTGTGGGCATTTCCGATGTTTCTGCCTGTTTTTGCGCTCGGGATGGAGTGGCTGATTCTGGCTAGAGCCTGATCTAGTACCGTTCCAGGTCTGCTTCAGTTTGAATCGACAAAAGATCATCATGAGTCTGATGTTTGGGATGAATAAAGGATCGACAATACTAAATCTAATGAGTGACTTCCAGAAACCTCCTCATTTCCTCATCCACTATTACTCCCATCCACTAACCGCTGCAGTCTGCCTGTTCAACAACATCCAGCCACAACCATGCTACATATGAAATCTCCCCAGCCGGCCACTCCCTCGCATCGGGCTCTCCCCCTTGTCTCCCTCCTTGGTGTTCGGGTCGCCTGCCCCGCTGCCTCCACCGTTACCAGGCAGGCAGGGCGTCTTGCATCGCCCTCTAAAGTCCGGCCCGACATTGAGGCACGTATCACAGCCGCAGAGGAGCTCGAGGTGGTCCCCGACCTTTTGGTCGATCTGGTCGCAGAGGCAGATGTAGAGGGCCGAGTCGACGCTGGTGGCTGGCGAGCCCTGGGGGCAGTTGGCGTTTTGCGTCTTGCAGTACGCCTCGGAGAGTTGGGCTTCATTCCAGGGCTTTGCTGCTGAGGCGTCAGTGTTTTCTCGAGACTTGGGGGGCTTGGTGTTTATACCCATTGCCATGAGGACCTTTGCACAGTAAGTATACCCGCATTCGCAGATTGGTCCTTCGATTGGTGGTGGTGGTGCACCCGTTGGGTTCGGAGCTGGTGGGGCCGGGGCCGGGGC
>JAANQP010000065.1:0-21979 GCA_011320165.1 Fusarium protoensiforme
AAAAATGGGAACTTGCGGCGGCGTCTCCTGGACGATGGATGGGGATCTCGCTTGTTTGCTACTTCTAGGAGGTTCTTGAAGCCGCCGGGTGCAATTCGAGAATATCCACTCGCCTCTGGTTTGTTCCCGCATCGTCTGGTCGCCGTTTGGCTCGTACGTGGTGCCTGCCTGTGCCTGCCTGTGCTCGTTGATGTCATCCCCCTCCAAAAACCACCACCAAAAACCTTCCCCTCCCGAAAATTCCATCGCGGGGCATCCGAGCCAGGGTCAGCCAAGCTCCAGGTGTCGAATACCTGATCAACAATGGGGCGCTAGGCTCAGGTTCAAGTACACGCTACTTCTGCCCCACCAACGACATCAGGCTGACCGAGAGCTCCCTCATTGACTTGACTGCCCCTCCTCGACTGACTCTGCTGCATTGACTTTATTTTTCTTTGTCGCTCTTCTCTCCCTATGGCTAGGTAGAGTCACCGTAGACAGCTTAGAGTACGCCCCCATCATCGAGTGTCATAATTGATCAACCTTTTGTGGCAATGAATAGGAAAATTCTGACATTTTCTGCTACCAAACTGAGCATCGGCCGGAAAGTGAGGAACTAGAAATCGGCCATCTTACGACCTTGATGAAACAGGTTCGAATGCCTTGCTGTCCAACAACCTAAGCCTCTGGCTACCGCTACTTTGGAAATGCAGGCATGCAGGCAGCCAGGCACTCTGAGATGCAGCACACCTGTTTTCCTGCTTCTTTCGGGGACCGTCCTCTCTTGGCCTGGTACACCCGAAAAGAAAGGCAAAGAGAAAAAACGGGTATCTATGGCCCATGGCTGGATCCTTGCAGACGGTGTCCATATCAATCAGGCTGATGAAAGGCTTCCATCGGCGTCCGTCAGTGCCTCACTGCAGCTGAACTGTCAGCAAATGCATGTTTAATCTTTAGAGACCCGTTGGGCCCCCTGATTCCATCATCCCTGGGGGTGGGTCCGCCCGTCGATGCTCTTCTCTGGACATCTTTTCCTCGCCTCTCTCGTGCCCGTGGTGAGAAGCGTCGCATCCTCTCCTTCGTGGCGCTTCCATGGCCCTCTGTGGGTTGCTGCCACGGCATCCACTTGGGCTCCAGGGCTGAGGCGTGGCGTAGCCGACACCCTGGAACCATTCGGCGTTTTTCGCTGCTGCCCAATTGAGTGTCCAGGCAACCGACAGACAAGACAGACAATCGATTCGACCAGATGAGGCCCTGCCTGTCTGTTGTGCTTGTTGGTTTGGCAGTCTCGGGTTGGTTGGCTTGTAACTCTTTGGGTTTCACTGCGGCGGCCGCCTCCCTTTCAAGCCACCACCACGAGGTCCACGATCCAGGCACAGTACAGCACCATACAGCTGGATGGCGGCCATTGGCTCTGGGCAGACAACTCAATGCAACCAAATTCGTGGTCCCAATTGCACTTCCTTCTACGGAGTATCTTTATCTCTATCAGCCGTCAATCGCCATGTACTTCGGTTGGAGCCGTCTCCAAGCAACTGGGTTGCCGGTGGGGCCGATGTCGTGATGGTCCGCAAAACGAGGTCGGGATCGTCAACCTGTTTAGCTGCTTCAACCCTACCCTGAACCTGGAGGCTATCCCAAGTGCCCGCTTTTGGAGAGATTGAGCGAGCGAATGATGCATCATCATGGAACCCATTCTCCATGTCTACTCATTTTGATGCACGATGAACCCTAGCCTGCGTTAGATCGAGATGGCCGGTGGGAGGGAGTCTCTGCATTCAAGAGACACCCCTCTGCTCAACGTCACTCAGTTGCCAGCGATGAAGTCAGATAACGCCCATCAATTGATTGGCTGAGCGCCCTGTTCAAGCCTCCTGATGTATTCAATGAGAAGTTTTCTGGAAACTTTCATGGGATAGGTATGGTCGGCTCCTAGCAAGACAAGTCCAGTCTTCACGTGAACAAGGCTAGCATCATGAACGACCGCTACTCGACATCCGCCATATCCAATGCTCGACTATCGTATGCAGGATAATGAGACGAATTCCCCTCCCCCCTAACAGAAGCCCGTATTTAAAACTCTGACAATGAGTATCGATGGTATCGCCATGTTGCCGACCCTTTGAGCGCCAGTCTGAGTCTCGGGCTAGAAGAGCCTTCGTCGCCATTAAACTAGGACAAGTATGCCAGGATTGCGATTGCCAGAGTAGGTTCGTCGTCGTCAGCTTGCAAAGCCAATATGGAATCACCATTGATACACTCCTGTGAAACTGCTTTAATCAAAAGTTCCTCTATATCTATAGCTTGAGCTCAACATGTAACGCATCTCACGAGCCGACCAGCGTGCCCCGAACACAGTCTATGCCCCCTCAAAGATCTGCTACAAAACCCGAGAGGTCCTCCTCCTGAATCATCATCATCTGCTTATGCGCCATCCTTGAACTCGTCTTAGTCGTCGACCCGCCCAGCCACCCGCTCCAGATCTTCTGCATCACATTGTCCGGGCTCATCAGCTTACTACCCTTGACAGCCTCATCGTCTCCCTCGCCCACCGTCAGCAGAAGCCTTTCGATGGTGGGGAATCCATCAACGACGTGCCACAGGCACCCGAAAACCTGGTCGCTCTCCTGGCGCGGATAGCCCAACTCGGCCAGCATGCAGGCCACGTGCCGCACCTTCCGCGTGTCCTCGCGGCGCAGAAAATACACCATGGGCGAGTTGAAGCCGTACGAGTCGTATGCCTCCAGCTCGCCCGCCAACCAGACGGCGTCGAGCGCAAAGTTGAACCAGACCCGCGCAGGCGCTGAAACCGGCGTGTCCGAGATGAGCTTGGAGATGCGCCAGGAAAAGGTGAGCTCGTAGTGCTGCAGCGCGAGATATCGCGACTCGCGATTGACGTGCAGGAGGACCGGTGCTGATCTGCCATGCGACCGCGAGTTGAGTTCCTCAAGTCTCTCGCCGAGGCGCTCATCGCGCTGCATACAGCAGACGACGACGATGCGCCGCTGGATGAGGTAGGACCATATCCTCAGGCGCAGCTCAGGAGGGAGCTGCGTGAACTGGGGAAATGCGGTGAGCGAGGATGGCGATGTCTTCTTCTTGGCATGCGGATGCGACGAGAGGCCATCATCAAAAGTGCGAAACTCGAGCCAGAATCTGGGGTTCGGGCTCTGCTCCTCATCAACCTCCATGTCACTCATGATGGCGGGTTAAAGAGAAGGATAACGTGACTCAATTGGCCTAGAAAGACAATATCAAGTCGGGTCTGATGGGAAAACTTCAAGTTTTGGCGGGGGTTTGAGATAAAATAGACGCATCGCATTCGCATCCATGTTTTCCCGTAAGACCCAAGGTCAGGTCATGCGATTATTGCCGGGAATTGGTCCCAGCTAATCATTTGCTCTCACTACATATACGGCCCGACGGAGCCTGGCGCTCCTTGTCCTTTCCTTTATCCACGTAAACCTTGCTATCTCGAGAGGTTATACGCCACATGCTAGATATATATATGCATCTCATCGGCACGGCAGAATCAGCATGTTGTGACTATCTCTCTGATACAGAGCTGACTTTGAGGCGCCGATCTCGGCACTTCGATAATCAGGGTCACCGCCCATCGTGATAACACGTCTCATGGGTGTCTAAGCCAGCTCGATAACGCCATTGAACAAACAAAGGGTATATTCTATCTTGCACTTGACAAATGTCATGGTCAAAGAAATCGCTGTCTAAATACTAGGTCAATCCCCAGTCCGTTAAATCAACTACAACCCCATTGACCTTGATAGTCTAGCTTAGACTTGCTGGTCACCCCGCAGGGGTCTCGTCACATGCTCCCCCGAACCTGTACTTCCTGACCATCCTCTGCCATGCGAACTCTCAAGCCTGTATCCCGCCTTTTCAACTCCAAACTTCTCCTGACCTCTCAGTAGCTTGAGAAGATAAGAACCCTGAACCACGATGTCTGTTGGGCCCTCTGAGCTGGGAGGACCCTGACCAAGCTTGACATTTCCAAGACAGGCTGCAAATGGGAATGCCTGATGAAAGGTTAGCTGACGATCAAGGAGCGAGAGAGGTGCAAACTTACCAGTGCGACCAACGGGGTAATGGCAACGAATGCCCACACAACGCCCATCTTGGCATCGTGGATAGCCTGTCCTTTGAGCTCGCTGGATGATGATGACGACTGGACTTCGGTAAAGTCACTGCTGCTTGAGTTGATCCCAGAAGTGTTGTTGAAGACGGTCGACATGATGGTCAAACCAATAGTGCCGCCGAAGGGAACAGCAACGGCCATCAAACCGATGACTGAAGCACGAAGGTTCCTGAACAGGCCAATTCCATGAAGTGGTGAAGCCATGAATCGCATACCGCTACCGCAGCCAACAAGAGCCATCATTCCGAAGATGGTGCCGAGCTTCTCGGCCCAAATGGCCCAACCAAGCAGACCGATACCGATCGCTTCCACAAGAGTTCCCAAGAACACGCAGGGAAAGGTCATGCGGGGCCACCGGTTGCACATGAAGGAGCAGATGTAAACGCCAGCTATATGAGCGTGAGCAATGGATCGTCGTGTGTTGGATTACTATGAGGGGACAAACCTCCCAGTCCAGGAACAAAGTAGAGGAGCTGCACACCAGCTTTGTCAGGCTCGTAACCCTGTGATATCGTTAGATTGCGTCTTACGCGAATATGGACCAAGGCCACATACCCGAACAGCAATGAAGTAGATGTTGCAGAAATAGAGCACCTGCCTAAGTTAGAAACATGCACCATAACAGGAGGTATTGGTACTTACTGCGTACATGCCCATTCCTGTGGCACACTCGCAATAGAAAAGTAGACCAATATCTCTGTTAGAAATCAAGTCCCAGGGAATCATCGCCCGCTGCCAGGGAAGCTTCTCAGCCATGGTGTTTCCAGGAGCCAAGAGATACTCCCAGTACAGAAAGGCACCGGCACAGATGACTCCGAGAACGAGGGGAACGATCACAGCGGCCGAGCCCCACGGGTAGGTTGCACCACCCCAAGTCATGGCGAGGATGATGAGGCCAAACCCAAGGATGAACAGGAGCTGACCACCAACATCCACCGTCTTGAGCCTGGCAACGAATTTGGTCCTCCTTCCTGTTTCGGCAGTTTCATTGAGCTCGGGGATAGGTTGAGGGCCGAGAAGCTCTTTTCGTAGGAGAAAGAAGATGATGACGAGCGCCAACACGGCGACAGGGAGGTTGATGGCAAAGCACCATCTCCAGTCCGCGTTGGTAAGATATCCTAGCAGATCAGATCAGTTCCGTCTGTCCAAGGGCCAAAATCCACTCACCTCCGATAACAGGACCAATTGCATAGGAAACACCGCCCACGAGTGCAAAGATGGCCCAGTTCCTAGCGTTCTCCTGCAACGAGACCTTGTCGGCGAGAATGGTACGAACAACAACATTCAGGCCTGCTGCCGCAAGACCCTGGAAACCTCGACCAAGCAGAAGAACCGGGAACGCGTTGGTTGGAGCTCCTGTACAAAGCGCGCTGCCGATCAGCATGATGATGACGGCTGCGTTGAGGGAGGCGCTTCGGCCAAAGACATCAGCCATCTGCGCCCAAAAGGGTATGAAGGCGGCCGATGTGAGGTTGAATGATGAGACGATCCAGTTTAATTGTGAGATTTCACCAAAGTCGCCGGCAATCCAAGGTAGAGCGCTTGCGATACTAGGAAAGAGGTCAGCACAAAAGATGAGTGTTGTCAAGTGACGGATTGCCTACATTGTCGAGTCGAGGGCTTGAAGGGCAAAGGGCGCCACGAGGCCAAGGATAATCTTCCATCGGTACTTTGTAGCAGCTTTCTTGTCTGAAACGCAAGTTGAGCATGGCTCAGTTGAGGGCTCGGATACGTCATGGTGAATGCATTGTGGTTGTTTGTTCGTCGTCTCAGGCCGGGTCTCTTGGAGTTCCATGGGTGGCGCTGTTGGCGCTGTTGGCGCTTTATTGCGCTGTGACCGGATGGCCTTTTTGACTAACGAGATCATGATGCTTGGCTAGTCTGACGGAAGCCAAGTTTGAGGAATGTTATTAGGTAAAGAATGTTGAATGAGAGGAGGTTGTCAAGACGAGTCGATAATTGGAAACTTGAATATGAAGTTTGAGCTGGAATCCAGCCAAGCGAGGGCAAACAGCTGTATTTATCATAAATCCCAAAGATCGCCCTGTCCATGGATTCATGATCAACGTCCCACAATATCCCCAAGTTGTGGGTTATTGATTGAAGTTCGAGTAGATCCATTAGCTACTGGGGAGGCTGAGGCGTAACTCTGCAACATATCTCGAATGGCTTTTCCTATTGTAGAAGAGAAACAGGTGTCTTAACCAATGGAAAACCACAGGGACCTCTTTTCAGGGTTGTAATACGGTCGGATTGACTGTTACATGTAGGATGCTATGCTCGTAGGGCTGTGAAACGAGGCCGAAGTGGACCTCGAATGGCTTTCTGGAAATGGTATAGCGCCAGGCATTCTCGAATGGAACTCCGAAACAAGTTAGCGCAACGTCTTGACAGCTCGAATGAGATACTCGTTGTGGAAAAATCTCCACGGCAGTTTTCAACCGTGGACGACAACTCATGGTAATCATCACCATCTCCCTGTCATGGAGCTATGCGATCTTACTCGTTGCTACGTAGACGAGGCCTCCCTAAGCAAAGAATGTGCCGGTATCCGTATGATATTCATCTTCCAGTGCTGGCCGCGTAAGGTCACATCACCGGATCATCTACCATCACGACCATCATGTTAGGTAGGCTGGGATATGACTAGATAGATGGGTTTGTGCCCAGAATAGTGCATGGTAATTTTGCGTGCTGACGAAGCCTGCCGATAATGCCAAAGGAGAGCATGAGCCGGCTATGAAGCAAAGAAGCGCACCATACCTAGTCAACCCGAGGTAGATAGATACTCTGTAGGAAAGGGGCAATTGCCAGTGAAGAATCAGCCAAGTCGGTTGCTAATTGATGTTTGGGAGGTTGCAATCTTATGTACAAGGTGATGATAGTGGGCCCCGTTCTCCCGTCCGGAGCAGACCCATACCGTCCGGCTTTTGCTGAGTGTGGATCGAACGGGGCCGGGTCCGGGCCTCCGGAAGATGAAGAGCAGAGCCGGCCAAGGGCCCAGTTCGGCGGGACGGCTGGGGAGCAACCTACGCCGGGGTTTCGGATCAAACAATGACATCATAGAACACGTGACCGATCACGTGACATCACCCCAAAACCTCGGTTGAAAGCCGAGCTGTAAGATATCCCCAAACGCCAGCTGATCCACGCTTGAAATAGCGTTGCAGAATCCAATTTCCTCGAGATCAAACGAGAGAATCAGGCCCCCAGCAATGAAAACTCTTCTACATATATAATCCTCATGCCGAGAGATGCCCGTTTTGAGGCGACAACAGGGTGCAAGGTGCAAGGTGCAAGCAGGACAAGGCAGGGTTACCCCGCGGGATCCCCCATCTTCCTTCCCCCAATTGCCACGCTGGACGAGCGCCCTTCTCAAGCCAGAATCCAAGAAAAGAAGTAAAAATTTCCCCATGAACAATGTCTCGGTCTCGAGCGTTCGTCCAACAAGCAAATCCTGCAGGCCCTGACCAATCCTTGCCATCACACACTCAGAGGATGCAATCCACCCACACACACTGTCTGCTCTCTTCCGTGGTGCCCGTCATCGGCCTGCTTTTTTGGCGCCGCTCCCCACTGCGGGAACCACGTTTCGGGGTGCGGCCATGACGAAATGAAGCTGTGGTTGTGGGTTGTTGTGAAGCTTTTTTTCCCTGGCGTCCTTTGGACCGAACCGAGAATGGCCCTGACCGTGGCCGGCCGTCCCAGCCGTTCGCTGTCCGTCCAGCAAGGCACACCCTCCAGGACCGGCTCCGTTGGCCCTCGGGAATGCGAACACTGCCCAGCAGCATGGAGACAGACCAATACCGCAAAGTTGTTCCCTGTCAGATCTGAAAGCTTTGCGCTGTTGTCGGTTCCTTGCCTTGCCTTGCCCTCTCTCGGCTTGGCTCCTTGCCACACACCCTTGACTGTTATCACACCCTCTTGAACAATCTTCGTACAGGACATCAAAGTCTTCATTCCGTCTCGGATAGCACCGGTATCACGGCGGAATTTTCTCGAGGAAGAAGAAGCAACCCGGAGAAATAATCGCAAGCCATGATTTTGAGGCCTCTCCGCGCAGAGCTCTACCCAGCGCTCCCGTTTGCGTCGGCCATGCCGGCCGCGAGCAAATCTAGCCTAGAACACACCCCAGATCGCCAAACTTGCTACTCGGCACCGAAATGTGGCCCAGAGAGTCTGCGATCCCTGGATACTAATCGGCCAGGTATGAATGGGCCAGCGTCAGCCCAGGCGACGACTGCGACCCATGACGCCGGGGCCGGTCTTCTCCAAGTCCCACTCTAGCTCTGTCTTGAATTCGCAAGCGACCATCCATCATTAGCGACACCAAGAACGTCCATCAGATCAGATAACCTTTCAGGCTCTGGCCGGCACATGAAAGACATCAGACCATTAGACCGCGGCACTCGACTGCCCCCCGGGCATCTCGAGGGCGCGTGCGCACAGCAGCAGGAGGGCACAAACAGCCACAAGAGAGGGGAAGAGAGACATGGCAATTGCCACCTGACGAGACCCCAACTTCGGTAATGCTCTCGCAGTTGATTTCCCCTCATCACAGGCTGAATCGTGGGGTTCGGGGTTCAGCGTTCAGGCTGTCATCCTAGACCAGGCCGGACACTCTCCGTCATAAGCTGGCTAAAACGCTGGAGAAGCACACATATCCAGCCAGTTACACGCCGCCCCTCGGCCTCCAACTTGTCTTGGGAGTGGATCCTGTTCAGACCGTCCCCGGTCCAGGCTTAGGTCGATTCGATTGCCTCTGCTCTCCGTCACGGCTCCGAGTCTGGCACCGTTTACCAACATCCCGTCGTCCGAAGACAACCTCCAGCTTAGACGGCCTCTGACTGCTGCTAGGCCACTGCTCGGGAGCCTTCCGTGACGGCACAGCGCCCCTCCAGCCCGAGCGATACGTTGCGAGAAACCGTTCCTGGCTCTCCTAGGTACCTACTTGTCTGCTCTTGGATGCCACCCGTTTGTCCTCGAGGTACATAGCCGGCCAGCCTCGTGCTTCTTTTCATGCCTCGAGTCCCCTGCCCTGTCGCAACCTGCCTCAGACGCTTTGTCCAGTGATACCGTCCCACCGACTCGGCATCAACTTGTTATTACCGGCTCTCGTGCTGCTCGGGGTTTTCTCGCCTTCTGCATAGCTGTGCGTTGTGGCTCCGTCCCGTCCCCGGTAAGTCTCCGTGCCTGGATCGTTCTACCTCGATACTCCCTGCACCCACGTTCGTTCGGCACTGCTGGCTGTCGGACCTGCGGAGGAGTCTCATCACCTACCGTTTGCCTTGACAGGCCTACTGGCCCTATCACAGCCGTTGCCTGCCCGCACTCCCCCCAGATGCCATCCCTCTTGCTCGGCTACCCCCAGTCGAGTGCGGAGGGCGTGCGGAGGGTGCGTGGCGGGTCCACTTGACTCTTGTCTAAGTCAGCGAGGTCATGGCCGTTTGCTTTATATCAGAGCCCTGTGCCCTCTCGAGTTGATCCTTTGGACTCTGTTACCCATCAACCCATCTCTTCCAATACTAGAATGCCCATCGTGTAATGCCAGACTATTTTCTCCAAGAAAACTGTCACTACTTTTACCGCACCGCTCTCCGCGGCCTCAACGTTAGCACAAGCGTGTCACCTCTCTACGCTTAAACTTCGTTTTCTCATCGACTCCTACGACCCTCCCAACTGACAACATGACTCAAGTCCGCACCTTCACCCTTCCCCAGCCTCTTGGAGAGAGACTCTCTGAGCCTACTCCCAAGTCGGCACCCATCGACGCCTCGGTTCCTCGTTCTGTCCCTGAGATCCCCGAACTTCCTCAACAACGACGTGACTCGTCCGCCAGGCTCAACGGCGACTACAAGCGAGTTCCCATGGCTACCTACAACGAGTCCAAGAAGGAGGGCGGCATCACCTTCTCCGGCCAGGACAAGCTTCCGAAGCTCCCTATCCCTGAACTGGATGCCACCTGCAAGCGATACCTCGAAGCCCTTAAGCCCCTCCAGACGGTCCGGGAGCACGCAGAGACCCAGCATGCTGTGAACGAGTTCCTCAAGGGCGATGGTCCTGAGCTGCAGGAGAAGCTGAAGGCTTATGCCCAGGGAAAGACCAGCTACATTGAGCAGTTTTGTATGTACTACCCCTTTCACTTTCTAAAACCACCACTAATATTTGACAGGGTATGATTCCTACCTGAACTACGATAACCCCGTTGTTCTAAACCTCAACCCCTTCTTCCTCCTGGAGGATGATCCGACACCCGCTCGCAACAACCAGATCACCCGAGCGGCATCCCTGGTTGCCTCATCCCTCGAGTTTGTCCGAGCCGTCCGTAAGGAGGAGCTTGCCCCGGACAAGATCAAGAGCACCCCTCTGTGCATGTACCAGTTTTCGCGACTCTTCGGCACTGCTCGAGTCCCTACCGAGGCCGGTTGCCAGATCGAGCAAGACCCCGAGTCGAAGCACATCGTCGTCATGTGCCATGGCCAGTTCTACTGGTTTGATGTTTTGGACGACAACTCAGATGTCATCATGACTGAGAAGGACATTTGCATCAACCTCCAGACCATCATCGATGATGCCACTCAAATCCCAATCCAGGAGGCTGCAAAGGGTGCCCTGGGTGTCCTGAGCACTGAGAACCGAAAGGTCTGGTCCGGACTCCGAGACGTCCTTACCAGTGAGCCTGATTCCAACAACGCTGACTCTCTCGGCATTGTCGACTCGGCTCTCTTCGTCCTCTGCCTGGACTACACGGAGCCTGCCGATGCCGCTGCTCTGTGCCAGAACATGCTTTGTGGTACCAGTGAGATCGAAAAGGGTGTCCAGATCGGAACTTGCACCAACCGCTGGTATGACAAGCTCCAGATCATTGTCTGCAAGAATGGAAGCGCCGGAATCAACTTTGAGCACACAGGCGTCGACGGCCACACGGTTCTGCGGTTCGCTAGTGACGTTTATACCGACACCATCCTCCGTTTCGCCCGTACCATCAACGGCATGGCCCCTTCGCTCTGGGCTTCATCCAGCCCGGATCCTTCTAAGCGTGACCCCGAGAGCTTTGGTGATGTTAGCGTTACCCCCCGGAAGCTCGAGTGGGACATGATTCCCGAGCTCAGCGTCGCAGTCCGGTTTGCCGAGACCAGGTTGGCCGACTTGATCGAGCAGAACGAGTTCCAGACCCTGGACTTTAGCCACTACGGAAAGAACTTTATCACTTCGATGGGCTTCTCCCCCGATGCCTTTGTCCAGATGGCTTTCCAGGCTGCCTACTACGGTCTTTATGGCCGAGTAGAGTGCACTTACGAGCCGGCCATGACCAAGATGTTCTTGCACGGCCGAACCGAGGCCATCCGAACTGTCTCTCCCGAGGTTGTCGACTTTGTCCAGAGCTTCTGGGCTGAAAACCCGGCCGAGTCCAAGATCGAGGCGCTCAAGAGGGCTTGCCAGAAGCACACTGCCAACACCCGACAGTGCTCCAAGGCTGAGGGTTGCGATCGCCACCTCTATGCCCTCTTCTCTGTGTGGCAGAGGAGCCTGGATGAGGACCTGGACAGCAACTTGAACAGCACAGGTTACTCTAGCCCCGATGGGTACTCGGACCGCGTGGGATCGCCCGTCAGCAACAGTTCATTCCCATCTACAGACGGTGTCGAGTTGAAGCCCTCGCGCGAGCGCGGATACAGCACCAACTCCCGTTCACGGGATCAGAACCCCCTGCCCCTCATGTTTGCCGACTCTGGATGGGACAAGTTGAACAACACCATCATGTCCACGTCCAACTGCGGAAACCCTGCTCTTCGCCAGTTTGGATTCGGTCCTACATCTGGAGATGGTTTCGGTATTGGATACATTATCAAGGATGATGGACTCGCCATCTGCGTGGCTAGCAAGCATCGCCAGACTAAGCGCTTTGTCGACACCCTCGAGAGCTACCTCCTCGAGATCCGCCGCATCCTGCGCATCAGCAACCGCAAGATGTCCACCGGCAAGGCCAGCCGTGCTCGCGAGGTCGAGGTCGACAAGCCCAAGCCCATCAGCCGAGTCAAGAGCCGTGGACGCCCCATTACCGCCGTCGACAGCCTTCGGTCAGCTACTGGTACAACATCTCCCACCAACGAGAGCAGTACCTTTAGTGAGGATGACGAGATGGGTGGATGTAAGTTTCCAAGCCAAGTTCTTTCTATAAAAATCGTCACTAACATTACTCCTAGATGGTTTCTTTGATGCCGGCATGCTTCTGCAGGCTCTCAAGGCTCGCCACGTGCAGTTTGAGACAACGGCGGAGACGCGGGCTTCGGAACGGGCGGCCCAGGCGCAGGCCCGTCGCCGTGATATTGGAAAGAAGTTGAGGCTGATTGATTACTGAGCATCTTATTACATGACCTCGCATTGCATGGTGTTTTCGGAGCACATGTTTTGTCTTTGGACAGGCAGGAAGGAGCCTGATGAGTGTTTTGCGTGTATCTTGGGCGCCTTGGAGCAAGTTTGTCTCTACTGCAAGTTAGAGTACGGCTTTGTTTTTTGGAGATTGCTATTTGAAGTCGAGTGGGTTGAGAAGCTCAGTTACACTACACCAAAGTAGATGAACTCGAGGTTAACATTTTCAACAATGATGTGAATATGACCCATGTGACGCCCACGTACATGCAGTGAACAAGTATCTATCAAGCTGTCAGATACCCTTCTCTCTAACATCAAATTACATCATTCACATGCCCTGGATAGATCATTCTTTGTTGTTGCCTTGCCAGCAGCTCAACTTGGACGTGACAGCAAATTCATTGCAACAAGCCCGCGACTTGAATTGCCCTGCCTCATGAATTGGTATACAACCTAACCGCCCTTAACAACACATAAATCGTAACGTAGACCTCTCTGTCTGATACAACTCCCTTCGAGGCCAGAATTCGACATGACTTGAAACCCTCAATCCCACACATCCCGAGGTTTACCTGACAAAAAAAAAAAAAAAAAAACAGAGGGCCGCCTCCAGCAAGAAAAAACTCCTTTTCCCCTGCGCCGCCAGATTCAACTCGACGGCAACAGGTCCCAAGTATTTACACGTTAACTCCTCCCAGGGGTGACAACACAACGCCGTCTCGCACGTGATCAAGCCATTACGGACATCTGGGACTGCTCTCCATCTGTTGGTTGGGATGTCACCTCACATCCCTGGGAAAAGAAGATGCGCGCGGGCTTGTCATAGTCGTTTGTTATGCTGTAGTAGTTTCCTACAAGGGAGTTAGTTAGCCACTGGTAGTCTCGACAGCAAGGTATCAACACACCTCTCGGTACAAACCACATGCCTCCAGCTGAGAGACGGAACGAAGCTTCGTTGACAGTAACAAGTACCTTTCCTGAATGAAGAAAGAAGACCATGTGCATCTTGCGTGAGTTCTTTGGGCGCTTGTCGGAGCCAGGGGGTAGATCAACGATACCGGCGCCCATGAAGGGCGTCGTGAGCGTCTTGGCGAAGCGGAACGTCGTGTCGTGGATGTCCTTGGTCTGGATGGCGTTGCCCGCTATCGCCACACGGTCCTCCATGACCTCGACGGGCTCATCGTCGGCCGGGGGATGTAGCTCATGCTCGGGTTCCCAGAGGATGACCTCGCCATTGACAATGCCTGGGTTGACCTCCCAATCCTCGAGCTCCACCTCTGGAGCCCGCTTGGGCCTGCCTCCCTTTCCACGGCCCTTGCTCTTCTTTATAGGTGCTTCCTCTTGAGGTTTGCGGATAACCTCCTTGATGGTGGTTAGAACAAATTTATCCCGGCCGTTCACACCGTCAAACTCTTCCTCCTCCTGGACAACCTGTTCACCTCTCCACCAGTCTATGGGCTTGAACGAGTGCCGGCCAGATCTCGTCGTGCGCACTTCTTCTGCGTCGTGACGGACAGACACGAGACCGCGCGACTTGGGCATTGGCGGACCGCGCTGAAGAGCCGCAAATGAAGTCTCTCCGGCCTCTTCTCCTTGAACTTTGTTGCGCGGTGGCCTTCCTTTAGGCCTGCCTGGAGCCTTTGGTGCAGCTGCCTTGGCTGGTTTTGAAGGCTTGACAGTGGCAGTACGCTGTTTCTTGGCCTGAGGAGCGCTCTCTTCGGGCTCTTGTTCTGAGACCTCATCCTCAGGTTGATCAACCTCTTCTGGCTCCGGCTCTGGCTCTGCTCTTCGTTTTCTTGATGCTGGGGCTGGGGCTGCTTTGGGCTGCTTGGGTTGAGGTGCAGGCTTATTCGGTTTCCTCCCTCTCTTGGGTGCTACAGGCGCGGCGTCTTCCTCGGGCTCCTCCTCAACAGGCTCTTCCTCGACCGGTTCCTCCTCTGGCTCTTGTTGAACAGGCTTGGGCCTTGGGGGTCGTCCACGGGCTTTCTTGGCTGCGACAGGTTGCTTCACGGGAGGTTCGTCTTCTTCTGACGGGGGTTCTGAATCCTCGGGCTCGGGCTCGGGCGACACAGAGTCTCCATGCATGGCCGAGACCATCTGCAGAGACTGCTCCAAAAGATCCATGTTGTCTGACACCTCCTCTTCTTCCTGCTCGGGCTCGTCGGCGTCTTCCGTCTCGTCGGCATCCTCCTCCTCCTCCTCGGGCAGCGAGCCGTTGATCCCATTCGCGCCGCCTCGTGCACGTCCTGAGGGCTTAGCTCCAAAGTCGAGTTTTCGCGTCACAGTGGGATCACGCTCCTCGGCAGTGGAGCGTCGCGTTGGTGATGACAAGTGTTCTAGGTTCCGATTCCTTCGGGCGGGAGACAGTAATTGTGTCTTGGCGGGTGACCGACTGCGAGGGAGGGGGTATGGGATGCTTCGCTCCTTAAGCAGGGTTCGCGGACCCGGTCCTGCACCTGTGATCATGTTAGTCTTTGGTGGTGCCCGTGTGTGTATTGTCGTGGTTGGAGCTGTCGCACTCGTCTCAATGTCCATATCCTCGCTACCTTGATCGTCATCGTATTGATCATCATCGTCATCGTCGTCGTCTTGTTGATTGGCTTTGGAAGGTCCCCTCTCTGGCGAAGAGAGGAGGTCGTCCAGCGGTTGCATGCCATGTTCGTCGCGCTCTCCGTTATCTACCAATTCCACGCCAGTTTTTCTGGAAATGCCGGGTTAGAAATCTTGAGATTGACGCGCATGGTGGAAATGTCGAAATTGGCGGGCGCAAACTCACCGACCACGAACGCCGAGCTGGTGGAAGGCTTGGGGCTCGGCAGCCTCGCTGCGCCTGGGACCGCCGCGGGGGGCCATGGTTGTTATGTTGTCTGTGTATTCTCTTACGGCCTCTCGATCCTGAGAGTCTGCGTCGTTTGGTACGTAGGTATGCCGCGATGCTGGCGTGCGAGTCCGAAAGTGGGATGCGACAAGAAATACAAGACGCGCCGGTGTGTGACGGACGCGGTTGGTGTTGTTGAAGACGGGCCGGGAGCTTGGGGCGTGTTTAGAGGGTCCCCACCTCAGTTAATGCTCCCATCGCCCAGTGGAGGCCACAGGCCAGCATAGTGGGCCAGGTACCTCGAGGTAGCACCGTTACCACCACAAACACACCAATCAACGATCAATACGTCAAATAACAACTTGACAACAACAAAGCGAGTGTCCAATTGCTTGCAGGGCCTTAATCCTGCCTATGGATGTCATCTGTGATTCAGTTCTAGGCTGAAGCCAGCCTGTGGTTTGCCGAGTGGACCCCGTCCATGTTTAAAGGGTAAGGTAAACAAATACCTACTCAAATGCCTCGAAACCATCTCAGAAACAAACCAGAAAATGATCACAGTTAGTGGACTCTAGTACCTACCTATAGTCAAACTTGACCCTCCTTTTCTTTCAAAGTACCTTAGAGTCAGGCGAGGGTACCCCCGCCAAGGCTAGGTATTGATCTACACCAAGTAGGTACCTAGGTATTCAACATCGAATTCAACTGATAATGTATATGAATGGACATGGTATGTCATGACGTATAAAGATCTAGGGGTGCTATTCCATTATTCAGATTGAGAAAGAAGCCTACAACAGACATAGTTCACAGATTGAAAGTCAACTACAAAGCCCATGCTTTTCAAGCCACCAAGCTCGACAACACAACCAAATGTGGCCTCTAAGGCATCTATTACCTTCTCATCCACTCAGATAACATGGCCCCTATATCCGACATGATGAACATAATAAGATTGAAAGTTCCTTGTACATACATAAAGGCATTTAGTATTAGAACGCCGATAGACCCATTACTCACACAACCCCCTTATACACCATTGCTAACTATCCCACGACCGCAGCTTGCTGCAATATTCTGAATTCGGCAACCCCCTCACTTCCGTCGGAATCCCTTCCTCCTCAACCATGTCATCGAACAGGGCTAGGTCAGAAGCCTTTTGGCCCCTGACGTCTCGGGCACTCAACGCATCCATGAGAGCATGCGGCTCCGTCCACGAGGATCCAAAATCGACCAGCTGCCCGTTTCGAAAGTTGTCTATCCGAATGTCCCTGTTGTAGATCTTCTCCCTGTTGAGAGCTCTTATGTTTCTGAGTATCTTATTTGCGCTCTTGTCGTTGACTCCAGAGTCTCCTGGCACAAAGTCCTTGACGATGGCTCTGGGTCGACAACCACCCTGGACGCTCCGTTGAAAGTTAAGGTCGACATCATCCAGGCCTAGGTCGACTCCTCGATCACTTAGTATTCTCTCATCCGCCTTCTTCAGGAACATGTAGCCATGGCAAGGAACTGCAATTCCAGCCCTCAACTTCCCCCTCCTTATAGTATCTTCGATTCGACCGTACGCTCGACACTCGGCAAAAAAGGGGTCGGTATAGTAAGCTGCCGTATCCAAAGGCGTGTCTTCACCCAGGAGGGGACCCCAGTAGTACTCGGAGCTCCAAGGGTCACAGAATTTGAACTGGCCAGGTCAGCAACTTGTGGTTTATACAACGAACCCGTACGTACCACTTTGATAGCGTATTGCTTCTTACGTATAATAGCCCGAAACACGTAAGCCTCGTCGGCCCCAGAGCCATCACCCTTGTTTTCATCTAGCCTCTCCATCCATCGTATCGGATATCGATGATACTGGAACTGGTGTAGTTTCGGTCCCGTACATGGGGGTAGATCGTTGATGGATGAGGCCTGGGTTTGGGAGCGCTTCCTCGGCATGTTGCGGTATGAACAGGTGTCTATAGTATCACCAACCGGGCACCTCAACGATAATACCCTCATAGTAATACCCCCTCGATGATCGCTTTGGCTCGATGGCAGCGGCTCCTCCCACCTCTCGGAAACTAGGGAGCGCCCGACGTGCATGGCGTGACGCTTCAGTGGCGGGGTCTCGACCAACCATGGGTGTTTATGCTGTCTCATTCAGCTATCATCACCAACGTGCAGCATCCGTGGTGTTGTGCCGTGGGCCTCAGATCAGCTTGACTTCCTAATTAGATGGTAGTGCCGGGTATCTCGACCAGCCTCGTCCGCGATTTGCGCCTTTAAATAGGCCCCTGTCTCGGAATGGACCTCGACTGGCCGATGTGATCCGTGTTACATTCCACAAGTCGTACGCTCTCGTAGTATTTATAACCCCTCCCGAACCCTCTTTGACCTTCGAAGGCATGGAGTTTCAGCCCCCGGCAACATCCATCTTTGAGCTCCTCACGGCCGAGAACCCCGCAGTTATTCACCCTGAGCCCGATAGCAAGTCCCTTACAGCTTCCCGCAACTTTCACTGGCCTAAAGAACTTAGACCATGGAAGGAATTTGACTTTAAGACCCTGGAGGCTGTCTTTGCTGGCTCTCTGCTGGGTGACGCCCGCCGAACCCGCCGCTCTCTGCCAGCGTACCCAACCCTCTTCCCCGAGACCGATTGCATCGTTACCGATGAGAAGTCAACAACAAGCCTGATCATCAAATGGAACGAGACCATTGTCAACACGGCCCTGATGTCCATTCGAAATGAGTTCCACCCAAGTATTTGGAACTCCAAAACGAGAAAGCACAAGAAGCAGGAGGCTGAACCCCCAGCCAACAGCCGGGCGAAGCGCAGACAGCCACCCAGACGCAGCTCCCAATCCCATCGTGTGCAGAAACCAAAGAAGCGACACATGTCTATGAGGCCCGACTCTGGCGCCGTGCACCATGCCTTATCGCCAGACGAGCATGGGTCTCCAGCCGTCCAGGAGAGATTCCCCAAGGAGTACAAAACGGCATCTAAATGGTGCAGTGAAATGTTCCTCAGAAGCGGTTTCATCGACAAAAAGGGTCAAATGAAGGAGGAATTGATACAAAAGAACTATTTCATGCCCATCAGGCAAGCCTTTACTTACTGCATCACCCACGGATGTCGTTACGGATGTATCTTGACCTGTGGCGAGGCCTTCATCTTCCGGGTGAGGCCACGAGCACCCCCGAGTTCGTATTTGCAAGCGCAGTGTTTCTGAATCAGCTGTAAGCTAATGAGACAAGAGAAAAACGCCGGCGATAGCTACGAGGCTCTTCGAAGAAGCCTCGTGGATGATGGGTTGCTCGAGTACGTCTCCATCCCCTGGACGAATCACCACCAAGGCGACCTCGACAGTTACAAGGACCTGACTGTGAACCTGGCAATGTGGTTCATACATGTTCTCGCTGGGAATCGCTATTGGTTCGACTGGAGTTACTGCCCCCTCGCAGCCGAGGAGCCGAGTGCAGGCCGGTTGTCTGACGCGACCACAGAGCCGAGCAGTGAGACTCGAGAATCTGACGACGAGTCAGAGAGCTCCGAGGCTACCGCGCCATTGGATTACACACCCGTATCTATGAAGGATGGGGAGGCTTCAGTTGGAGAGGGAGAGGATGCGATTCATTTCTCCTTCTCGGAAAGTCACGACTTTACCAAGTAGGCATGATTTGCCTCGCACCGACTTGAGATGAATACACGATATTGTATCAGGGATTGTGTTGAAGTTGTGAAGAGTTGGCCAATCTGGATCGTTCATGACGTTGTTCTCAGGTAGTTTGACCCCCCCACTCGCTCCTACCTTTACATAACTCTAGGTCTCGTTCCTTCCTCTATGATGCTTGCACATTGCTGTGATGACCCTTCCCTGTGTAAGTCGGAACATGTGATCACAGCCTCCAATTGTCTACCCAACTCTTGGTATCCACCTGAGAACCTCCAAGACTTGCCAACTACCGTATTCTTCTAATACCAACACGCATTCGTTATACGCGCCTCTATCATCATGTCATCATCTCCCAAAGACCACTCTTTTCCATCATCCCCAACCCCTTCCCCCCTCTATAGCGGACATCCCAGCCAGCTTCAGGTCACAGACACCAGGCATGCCAGTTCCGATTTGTGCGCTACTTGCTCAACCTTGCCACTTCAAGCAGTTCTCGAGGGAGTTACACCATCGGCCAACCTTCGAAGAAAGATTGCCGACGTTGGAACCTATTACCAGAAGCAGCCGGCCAACCCTCGTTGTTCCCTGTGCCGCCTACTACGTGGCTCGCGCATAGACTCCCCAGAGCTCACCAAGAAACTCAACAACGATCAAGGCGGCGAAGAGCTTGTTGCATTGAGCTTTCTCCATCACTGCTACAACACTATCGGTCATGAGACCCCAGCCAGTTGTGGCAATGACTCCATCATGTTGACCCTCGCGCCATCAGGTTTCCACCGCAACAACTTCCGTCTGCTGCCTTCTGCTCGACAGGCTCTGGAACAAGGTGCAAAGAACAAAGGGTGTCTAGTTGCTCGCCGGAGCGATATTTGTGAGCCACCTGCTATCACGGCCCGGATCGTTAGTCGACAGTTTGACATGTTGCTGGCCAGGTCATGGATTACCTATTGTCAATATCACCACAAGCCACGGTGCTCAAAAACCGGCGGGGAAGTTGCAGGGCTTCACTTGATAGACTATTACTCGCTTGAAGTGATGCCAGCTCCGGAACATGCCCCTTATGTCGCTCTGAGCTACGTATGGGGTTATTCCCAGACGGCAAAATTGGCTCTCAGATTGGGTGGTATCACAACCATCGGTGACATGACCACACTCCCCGTCACCGTGGCTGATGCCGTCCGGGTTACTGTCAAGTTGGGATTCCGATATCTCTGGGTGGATCTCTACTGCATCAACTAGGACCACGAGGCCGTCAGAGATCATCAGATGGCCCAGATGAACCTGATATATCACAACGCAGAACTAACCATTATTGCTGCTGCCAGGAGCAGTGCGGAATACGGACTTCCAGGAGTGGGATACCGCCCACGGAGCATACGGCAAGTTGTCAAGGTTGGCAACATCGAAATAGTGCCCACCATGAGGCATCCTCATGCCGCAATCCAATCGTCAAGGTGGTCGAAAAGGGCGTGGACTTTCCAAGAAGGCATTCTGAGCCGCCGTCGCCTCGTCTTCACCGACGACCAAATGTACTTTGAATGCGACGGCATGAACTGTCATGAAAGCGTCACGAATGTGCCAAAAAGGAACGACAATTGGAGCGACTTGGAATACTGCGAGCAAATCGACAACTCTCTGGATGAGCTGCATGCTCCACACAAGCCCGAATTCGACCGCACGTTGCGAGTTGGAATCCTGGGATGGAACGACAAGCAGCACTTTGGCCAACCTGACCGTCCGGGCTCACATGCCGCCTTTGTGCGGTTCCTGGAAATGATCAAAGTATACTCGGCCAGAGAGCTATCGGGTCCTTGCGACGCCCTCAAGGCATTTTGTGGCATCGCCAGAAAGTTTGAAGTTCTTCCGGACAGAATCAACCAGGTCTGGGGTATTCCTTTCTATTGTGACGAAGAAAGGACCCTCGAGGACTCGTTTGTGGCTGGGCTTGCTTGGAACCACACGGGAAGGGCGGGCTACGACTTGCAACATCTGCCCCAACCGAGATTCATATGCCCAACTTGGTCGTGGATGAACTGGGACTACGAGGCTGAGTATGGCGAGTATGATCTGTACAAAGGCGGATACAAGTCTGCCTTCAAGAGTGCTGTGGCATCTGTTGTCCTGGAAGCCGACGACGGGTCACTGCTGACCCTTTCCGAGTACCGGGAGACTTTCTAGGCTGGAGTCAACCGTTCCGACAACCCAAAGGCAGTCCGGATAGAAGCATGGGTTTTCCCGCCATCTGCTTTTGCTGTTGAGGGCTCACACTTGACCTTGTTTTGGAATGTCACAAATCTACATGCAGGCTGCCTGAGTCTGGCGAGTCTTACCCAAGGTGGTTCGGAGTTTACAAAGCACTGGAAATGCATTTATCTAGGTTCTGTCGAGAACAAGAAGATCGGCCTGGTGGTCCGTTGGTGGCACGACGGCTGGGAGCGGGTTGGTCTGCTCTTTGCATGGGGCGACAAAATGGATAAATGGTGCGAGAACAGACCTCGGCGGACGCTTCGACTTATATGATTAGATCAAGGTAAGATGAGCGTTGCCATGGAAGACGCGGAGGTTGATAGCGATGAGATTGGATGGTGTTGTTGTAGTATATGATAGAATTAAAGCGATGTTAGCGGGCAATAGAATAGATACGTACCAACAAAGTGGAGCCAAGGTGCTTAACGCGTCTAGACGCGTCTCGCTCAACTCCAACCTCATCATGATAGCCTAGCACTCAAATACTTGACTAGGACACATCACTTCTCGCCAATTGACCTTGCTATCAGTTGTGATAGTCACCATTTCTGACCTTGGAACTCACCAATTCCACATCGACCGCCCATCATGACAGGCTCGCCCTCGACTGACGATGTCCCAATGGACGCCCCCGTGGACGCTCCCATCGACGACACTCCCTCCTCCTCCTTCTCAACCTATATCCCACCCTCGGTCCACACTGAAGCCGCCCTCGCCGGCGCCTCCTTCACCCACGTGGTAGTCCCGCCC
>JAANQP010000066.1:0-145597 GCA_011320165.1 Fusarium protoensiforme
GTGGGCTATCTGGGGCCGGGCAGGCTTGAAAGGCTGAAACGTCTTTGTCGAAGCCGCCATTGACGGTGCCTGTGTCGCACCAGAAAAGGGCACATACGCCCTATCCACGGTCTGCTCTGGCGCAGAGTCGGCCGGGATGGACTGGTAGTAGCTCCAGCTTTTCCTGTGGTCTTTGGAGCTTGCAACTCCAAGACTAGAGGGCGCCGGTCCAGGCCATGCCACAAAGTCCTTTTCGGACGAAGGGCGGCTCAAGGTGACGCCAACTTCCCCCTCCAGCTCGGCGATTAGTGCAGATTGCCGATCCGAGGGAGCAGTTCTGTCTTTGTGTTCGCAGGTTCCGTCCGTTGATGATGTTGTCGAATGTGCCCGTTCGCGAGCTCCATGGCTAATGGCTAGACTCTGAGGCGGGGTATTGAACCCAGGAACCAAGCTTAATGGTACCGCTGTCGACTGGGCTTTTGTTTGAACTGGCTCCTTGTGTGCTATCGTCTTGGGCAGCTCTGACCCGGACCGGGGACGCTCTCGCCACTCCGAGACGTGAGCATTCAGAAAGCTAAGAGCATCGTGACCGGCTTTGTCGACTTCTGGGCTCATTCCGGGGCTCCAAGAGATAGCACGTGGCCTTGTTCCTGAAGGAGCCAGTGAATTGTTGCCCGTATTTATATGCAGCTTAGGGGGCTGCTGCTTTGCGTGGTGTCCCGACTCATGGTGCTGAATTCGTAATGTCGGTAAATCTGTGTTGGATGACGAAGTCGTGATGTAGGAGCGTCGCCTAAAGTCTATTGAAGCTGGGAATGGTTCCGTGTCAGAGGTCGAGGTCGTACCCTCGGGGGCGTACGGCTGGTAAGCCTTGAACGACACTGGCTGAGCGGCGGAGCTCATGTTGCACGAGACATGGGGTGGTGAGTTTGAAGCAGTAGAGAGAAAGGTTGAGGAGAATAGGATTTGGGCCGGGCTCGAAGCTCTATTTCATAGACGGGAGCACAGAGAGAGGCGTAGTCAATAAGGGTCCACGCCCGCTGACAGCGCCAGGATTATTAGCTTTGGCATCGCCGCGTTTCCCTCTAGTTGGGTTGGGAATCTGGGCTCCGTGCGGATGGGCTCTCGACGTTGGATCCCGTCTCACGCACAGCCGAATCATCCCTGTCGTCTAGCTGACTGCAGACGCCATGCAGTGGATGCTGCCAGCCTGTCACGATCCTTCTTGAGCTGGCATATGTGTCGATTCCTCGTTCCAAGGAGCGTATAGATAGGGTGACATGCCCTGTTGGTCATTACCACAATTTGTGTACGCGGCATGAGCTTCTAGGAATATTCCATTCTTAGATGGATACGCTTTTACGAGGAACTGGTCCACTTGTCTTCAGCCACCCCCAAGGCTTGTCCTGCATGCACAGGGCCACGGGATAAACCCCTGTATCTTCACCAATTATAGCCAGACGGAGACTCACGACTGCTTCTCAAAGTGCAAGAAAGAAATGGTTGCCGATGCCATGTTACTGGTTCATGATCAAGTGCCGACAGCCGGATTAGACAATCCGCTAGCCACAAGGTAAGACAAGGCAACCTTGACAGTTTGAAATCTCGAGAGGGTTGCTCTGCTTTGTCAGGGTCGTTTAAAAATAAACACAGCCCATGCCCATACGGATAGATGCGCAGCACCACAGGTTGCCAAGCCACCTGCTGCGCGTTTTCCCCATTGACTGACGAAATCCCGCCTTTTTGCAGCGGCTGGTATCCGAGGCCGCGCCTATTGGTGTCGGTCTCGTCTAGCCCGGAGTAGTCTTGACGCCGAGGGCGGCCACGTCTAGTTCCGTCGGCCGTGGGTGTGACAAGCGCTTCAGCCCCGACTTTTTGGTGTTGTCTTGAACGAGTGTCGCATCGCAGGCTGGGCGCACGTGAGCAACAAACAGACTTGGGCGTTTTGTGGCTAACATGTTACATTAGTCCTGGCAAGCCCAGTTGTGCGCAGCAGCTTTCTCGACGGAACGGGATGACACAATCATCCCTCTGGCACGAGTGTGCCCTACGCTTGATTGAAGTGTACGCGAACAAGGTATCGGACCTGCCTGACCTTATCTTAAGGTTAAATTGACTAGTTTCTGGGCTCGACCCCAATAGACCGGGGGATGGGAAGTCTAGGCTCAATTCCTGCATCTCAGGTCGGCGACTTGAAAATCAGGCTGTGAGCTGAGACATGCTCAACCCTACCTTCAGGGACGCAAGCAGACAGACACGGCGGCGCAAGGAAAAATCAACTCGAGACAGCTCGGCTCAGCCTTGATCAAGAATCCCCAAGGCTCTATTTCCAGAAGTGCCTTGCATCGGCTGCAGCCCTACGGATGTGTTCCCTCCCCTCGGCGTTCTTGGTGGAGGCTATGCCAATCCTCCATCGCACACACACAATCAAGAGAGTCCAGACTCGCCAGAGCCTGCTTCTCTAGCCGGGAGCCTGCAGCCATACAACCGCCCCCAAGGCTCCATAATGCTGCAGAGGGCTTCTCTCAAGGCTCTGAACTATTTCGCTTGAGGCCATATCCGACCAGGCTGTGGCGTTTTTTCAGCTCTTCCCCCCTGCGCAGGACCTTGGTAGGACTACCTATAATAAAGCAAACATGTCCCGCCGATTGCTCCCCCGGCAAGGCTGCGAGTCACATCCTCCTCCCTCGACATCATGGGCCACAGGTGCGCGGGCTACTACGTCAACTGCACGATCCAGTTTGGGCAGGATGGCAGCGTGAGCAGCGTTGGCAATGTCACCCGTGGCGAGTTCAAGCCCAACGCTGATGTCGCGGGGATCGGCGTGAGTTTCTTTCTTGGCCAAGACTTGGGGTTTTGTCTGGGCATTGAAAACTGACAAGAGGGCTTAGACCGTCTTGGCTCTGGTTATTCCCACCGGGTTTGGCCTGCTTGTGAGCTTGATCATTGGCATGTCCTTGATCCTCGACCGCGTCCCGGGCGTTTATCGATTTCTTCGCAGGTGAGAAAGGTTCCAGAGAGGATGAGTAGGAGGTGATGCTGATTCCTTTATAGACGTCCTCTCTTGCGAAATCTTGTTCCTAGCCCGAATCAAATTCCTGTCGAGCTTCCATCCGACAGCCAACCCTTGATACACCACGCGAACTCGTCGACTACATTGGCATCCTCGAATACAGGCTACGAGCAAGTCCCCCTCCAGGACCACCCGGAACACTCTCCTGGCCATTTACACAGCGAAAGGGGTTCTGCTGCAACCTATTACGATGGTCACCCAGAGAGACCCGAGCATCGCGCCGAGCGAACGCCTCATACAAGAAGCCCTCGCCATCACTGGAGCGGCCCCCGGCCGAAGGGCACCATCTACTACCGCCCCATCACACAGAGAAACGTCGAACAGGCGGTAGCAAAGCCATCGGCCACGCAGAAACGAGGTACCATAATGATAAATCTATCTCAGCTGCAGGACTTTTCAGATCGGAACACCCTCTCAGAGACAAGATACGACATGCTGGAAGCCATCATGCTCTGCATCCCTGATTCTCAGATCCTCATCGCCTTGGCACTCGGCCTCAGCTTTGCCTCCCGGAGCAAATGCACCACTTCACAGTACCACATGAACATCGTCGTCTGGCTGAGCCTGATTGCCTGCACAAACTTTTGCCTGGCTTTCACGCTGGTGCGCAACTTCTGGCGTTCAAAGCCGGCGGGAATCATCAGAATCGCCTGCTTCACGGGGGTCCTGATCTTCCTGATGTTTGTGTTTATCTGGCAACGCAGGACAGGCTGGACGACAGAGTCTTGGCCTCCAGACGAAAGAAAGGATAGCCTGATCCTGTTCAACGCCATCTGCTTCATGCAGGAGCAGCATCTGCGCAACTTTACGAGTCTCTCCGATAACCAATACAGCAGAGTTGGCAAGCTCCTCTCCACCAGCCAACCGTTCTCAGAGCTGGACCTGCTGTCATATCTCATCATCTGCATCATCTTTGTGGTCACACTGATCATCAGAGTGTTCCAGTTCTTCAAGTTCCGCACAAACGGCCCCCCACGAGGGTCCCATACCGACGACGAGACCAAGGGGCTCCGAAGCCTGCCCGCCAAGACATGGCTCATCATGGCGTGGTGGCTCGTCTCGTGGTCATGCTGCGGCATCATCTACATAGTCGCGACGCGTCGCATATTCCACCTGAGGAGCTGGATCGCCGACTCGGAATGGATGGAGTCGGATGAGTTTTCGTCGAACCCCGAGAACGACGTTCGTGGGTTTGGTCAGGTCACGCCGCTTGTGGCGACGGGGGCTATTATCCTTGCTGCGATGGATACGATGAAGCCTCGGTAGGTTTTCCTGGATATTTTCCTTTCGGGGAGCTTTTGCTAACTGTTGGCAGATATGTGACTTGCAAGATAGTGGAAGAAGAGGTTGTCCAGGACAATGAGGAGGCATAGCAAGATAATGGCAGTACTACTGGATGTACAAGGAGGATTTCGGCCCCTTAGGCGACTCAATCCATGAGCGGCTTTCTGTTTATGGCTGGGTGAGCATGTTGGCTTGGTTATCACGGCGTAATATGGCGTTGGTATGGGCATAGTGTCATGTTTTCTCAATGCAATAGGTATACACGGCTCGGCAGTGGTGGATGCCCTAGAGTGCTTTCTGCCCATGAATCGAGCCAAGTGAAATCTATCCAGAAAGATTGACTGAGTTATACCCTTCACTAAACCGTGATGATGACAAGGCATGCGATGGTGGTTGGGTGGGTTGAGATGGCACTTTTGCAAGGGGTGCAACGCTACGGATGTTGAGTTATAGTGCCCTCGTTGACGATAGAAACGAATAACGACTGTTTCTTGACTAGGGTATAATTTATATATTGAACCAATTTAAATAAACCTATAAATTACCAAGATGACGACAAGCCAAATCCTCCACTCCTGACTGCCGTCCATGATGGCATCCTTCCAAGAACCCTGAGCTGTACTATAACGGGGCATGCCTGTCTCTGATTTCTTTATTGAGTCCACTTAATGTACCTTTCCCTGCATGAAACCCCCTTATTGAGTTGACGGACATGCAGTTATGCCCGTCAAGTCGCCAAGAGCGGATTAGAAGATGTATCCGGACACCTCGGGTTGAACCCCGCAAAATGGGATCTTGAACTGAAGAAGCGAGGCAAGATGTACATATTCTACCGACTTCCCTGCTAATAAAGATGGGCAATATTCCCCGCTGAAAGCAAGACAATAGCGTCTTGGTTCGGCAAAGGTTCATCTTAGCAAAGCTCGTGCAAAGCCGACGGGGTTCTTTTTTTGCATGTGACAGACTCAAGTAAGGGAATGGATGACTTTCTGACTGCGCCGCGCCAGTTGAAAGGGCTCACGTGGGACGGTTCTGTTTCGGACGGGAGGACTTGAACAATTCGTGGCCCTTCCCGTTTGCGAATCCAATCTCATCTTCTCTTGATCTCATTTCTCAGGTTCTTTTTTTTCTTTCCTTTTGATCCGGTCAGGTGAAGAGTTCTTGTCTGCGAGACATGCTGCTCAAGAGGGCTCTGGAGTCACAAGAGTCGCTGACGTCGCGGGGCACACTTCCAGAAGGTACATGTCCCAAGGTACCTGGGGTAGCCCAACTCCCGAATGACGCCTGGACATCGCCCAGTGGCTTACAGTGGGTAGCAGCACCTAGCAAGGACAGGAGACTTTGAGGCCGTGTAGATGGCTGCCTTTGTGAGTTGTCCCTTTCATGAAATGTCATCATCATTATCATCACCACCACCGCTACCGTCTTTTTCCTCCTTCTTCACTTCTTCCACCACAGCAAACCCCTTGTCTTCCTCCCCCCAGTCTATCCCGTCGGCACGGACAGCCCTAGCAGGCCCCCAGACCCAGACCCAGACGCTAAAAGTGGCGCCCCCCATGACATACGTCCCGGGCAAGCTCTTTATTAGCCTCCACTGTTAGTGACTTGATTTGTGACCCTCTGACGTCGCGACACGGCTGAGCGTTCACGGAACCGAGCGAGCACGGGGCGAGAGAACACCTCTCCCTCTCTCTGTCTTGTCTTGCCGCCTCCGGATTCATCGGCGATAGCCTCACTTCATCTCTGGAACCTGCTGCTGACTGTTCAACCATCTCAGGATACCCCTTGGTTGTCCCATCTAGGATCGTCGCCCATGTCTTCCCGCGACGATGCCTCTCTGGGCGCATCGCCTCCCTCCTACGAATCCCATCCCTCGACTGGCGGCGCGCCTCCGACCTATGCGACCTTCTCCCCCGTAACGCTCTCCGCAAATACTCCATCCCGATCCTCCCGTCGGTCAACCATCCTCGTCCATCAAAAGAGCCCGCTGCTCCTTGCGACTCCACCCCAGATCACCCGCGCCCTTGCCTATAGCCACCCCTTTCTGCTCCCGTTAAACAACCTAGCGGGGCTGCTCACCTGGAGCACCGGAGATCCATGGCAGAGCTTCCTATTAGTCTGCTTCTTCTGGGCCGTCGTTCTCTATGGAGATGTGGTAGTGACATGGGCCGGGCCTGTCATGGTAGGCGTGGCCCTCATCGCTGGCATGTACGGTCGGAGGTACAGTCCTCTCAGTAGTAGTGGGTGGGCCGAACCTCGAAGCCAATCTAGAGATACTGCGCCTCAAGGCGCAAACCAGACTGGTGAGGGCAGCCACCAAAAGGGGAAGCCCAGCGTCAGCGAGAAGCAGTCGAAGCATGTCAGGGGAAACTCCGAAGTCACCAATACCAAGCACCAAAAAACACTGGACGAGATCGTCGAGACCGTCAAAGAGTTCACAGGGAGATGCAATGTCCTCATGGAGCCTCTCCTCGACATGACAGATTTCCTCAGCACTCAAAGGACGCCGACAAGTGCCACGACTCGACCGGCCGTGACCGTCATCTTCATGCGCCTCCTTATAATCACACCCATTTGGATCGCTCTGACTGTACCGCCATGGAGGGTTATCACTACGAGACGGGTTATACTGGTCGCTGGCACCATCATCTTGACGTGGCATGCTAGAGTTATGAGGGTCTCGAGGGCTATCCTTTGGAGAAGCTCCATGGTGCGGCGGCTCGCGGCCGGAATCACCGGACTTCAGTTTGACACTCCCGAGAAGCCATTCCGAAAAGACTTGGAGGTGGCTGCCACCAAGGGTTCAGAACGTGTGGCTCAAGAGTCGGAACTTACAAAGGCTCTGGGCAAGTCCTCAAGCTTTTCGACAAACCATGGACGAAGGAATGGCCATGCCAAGACTGCAGGTGTCAAGTTCACGTTTATCATCTACGAGAATCAACGGCGTTGGCTGGGTCTTGGGTGGACGAATAACCTTTTCGCATATGAACGACCTGCGTGGACAGACGAGCATAACAACCCGGTACCCGGAAAGGATGACTTTGAGTTACCCGAGGTAGAAGACGGGAGTCGTATGGAGTGGCGATGGGTTCAAAGCGGCCGTTGGCGCGTTGATGGAGTGACCGACGATCAAGGGGCTGTGGACTACGATGGAGAGGAGGGTAAGAATGGATGGATCTTTTATGACAACAAGGTAAGCAAGAACAACTGATGTGGTAGGAAGAAGGATGATAACACTCGCAGTGGCAAAACGGACAACGAGGCCAGGATGGATGGAGTCGATGGACGAGACGACGGAAGTGGTATCGCGATGCCGAGTTAGTTGAGGTGGACCAGTCCCAGGATGCTCACGCCGGTGATGCGGTAGGAGCCAAGGACTCTCCCGCGATGGCCAAGTTGAGGACTCAACAATACAACTCGAGCAACGAAACCATGGTTCCCACACGACCCGATGCGGCCGACCAGGCCCATGCCGAGGACCTCAGCATCGACGACGCGAGTTCCAAAGCAGCAGAGGATTCCCTGTCAGTACACTCGACATCTTCAAGATCATTCTTCCGGTCGCCATTAATGCGGAAGCGTGTCGCTGACCGATCCGTCACGGATAAAGAACGTACTAGGAGGGCCAGTAGGACTAGCAGCATGTACAACGACGATGACGCGAGCGCCCTTGGAGCAGAGCTGGCACTGGAGATCCAGAAACAGGGCAAACCGGGTGGACAGTGGGGGATTGGCGACGAGGCACGAATGAGCCTTGAGTGACGACGGATACTTTGACAGCGGCATTACCACGGCCAGGACATGGGCGTTGACGGGTTCTTGCAGGCGAGTTTGTTTTATTATCTGGGTCAACGGTGCTTTGCAGGTGATTCTGAACTGTGGTTCACAGGCGCGACTGATTGGTACTCACGGCTAGGTACGAGGGACGGCGCATGGAAGGTTAACTAGGTACGCGATGGATGGATGGGTGTAAGATAACGATGGCGGAGAGGATATGACGAATACCAAGTCTTTGATTGACTGCATTTCTGTTATAGGACAAAGGGAAACGGCATTGGTGTCTCCCTTGGCACAGCCATGGCCTCATGACGCCCTCGTTGGAATCAAATCAGCACTGGCGTTTGGGGCGTGATGACGATGTCTAGAGTCTAGAACAAAGAACGGGCTCGTGGTGCGACTCAGCGATGGCGCCTCAAGGGGATACACGGTGGAAGGTTTGTCACACTCGGAATAAAGGCAGATTTTGGTGGCCGCACTCTCAGTTGTGCAATGCAAGTAACGGTTTCTCTAATATGACGTTTCGTTTTCTGTTTGTCCTTGACCGAGGTCGTTTCGTGGGTTATGTATGAGTTGGCAGTCCGACCCTTTGCGGTCTGCCAGTGTTCATCACTGATGGCGACTGTCGCTTGATCAACATTGCACAACCTTTGTGTTTTCTTCTTCTTTCTTTTCAACCTAGATTATTTGATGCTCTGCTTTCTCCGATAAAACGATCCTTCTTTTTTTATCTCAGCTCCAAAAATTCTCCAAAATGGAGCCTCCGGCGTTCCGAGGGCCGCTTCGCAAGAAGAGAAGCACTCGCGCAAGCAACCTCACAATCTCGCTCGCACCCGAACTCGCTCCTCCGACTTCTCGAAGCATCACCTCACCTGTGAGACGCTCGCCCGCGAGGCCCTCCCAAGCGCTGCAATCGGCGCCCTCCTCCCTCGTTTCTCCAGTCCGCAGTACCGCCCAGCAGCAGCGCAACTACTCCGGTCCATCGCCCGACTTTCTCGCTCCGCCGCTCAGCGAGTCAGTCGTTTCTGCTGATTATGGATCTATTCGTTCGGAACAGCCTGAGGAGAGGGCTGACTCGACCGAGACGGTCCGAGGACCTTTGACTCTGGATAGAGGAGGGACACCGCCCCTCACGCCTTTTCCTCGCTGGGTGAGCGACGACGAAGACGAGAGCTGCGATGTCCGCGGATGGGATGAGTCGGTACAGCAGTCTACGTCGCGAATGGACGGTAAACGGCACAGATACGATAATGGTCACATCCCCGTCACTATAGTCCGGCTTGAAGGGAGATGGATCATCAGCTCTGCCATTCACGGATTCGTCCTTGTGATGCAGTTTGCTGTGTCTCTAGGAGTTTTCAGTGCTCTCATGTGGGTTACTGTGTGGAAGGAGGATGAGCCCGGGAACGACTTTACTGAATGGTGAGAGATGTCCATCGGCGTGTCAAGATTTGTTCTAATCAGTCACAGGCTGTGGACGTTTGTCGATCCTATCCTCGTCACGCTTCTTCTTCTCTGCTCCATCACCCTCCTCGCCCACGAGGTGAAGCTCCTCTCATCCGTCGCACTCCTATATCTTCAATCCCTCATCCTAGCCGTCACGACCGCCGCGAGCGTCGTCCTCTGGGCGCGCTGCTTTCAAGAGCAGAGCCCCGAGGTCAAGGGCGTCTTGATGGGGTGCAACGTGATGCTCTGGGGTCTTGCGCTTTTTGGCTTCGTCAGAGCTGCTGTCGTGTGGAAGGCTGAGTTGAGTGAGGAGGCTGGGCTGGATGTCGAGAGGGGCATGGCGTATGGGACGTTTGTTCCGTGGGGCGTAAGCGATGAGCGAAGAGGATCTCTCTAAAGGGGCTTGGGGTTGTTGTTTTAGAGTGTGAGTATCACAGACAATGGATGGCTGTTAGACAAGCACCATCACTTCGTCTTGGCAATGCAGCGACAACCTCAAGTTAAGATTGCGGATAGCTTCAAACTTTCTGTAATGAAGAACGTTGAACCGGACCGCATGATGACTGTTGCCTAAGATATAATAAAGCAGCTTGAAACCTTCTGCCAACCGATCCAGAATCTTCTTTTTGTGGTTTCAATGACGCCTCCAAGAGGAGTTATCGACCACAGTACCAAAGAACACACTGATAAACAACTGACAGCATGAAAACGCAATTCTGTGAATCACCGTACAGGAATCTTCTTCTTCTTCTTCATCACCATCGTCCCCTTCAGACCATAGCAACGCTCTCATTTCACATCGCCCTTATCACACAAATACCATGACGAACCCTAGCGTTTTGGTTCCACTCGATGAAGTCGAGATCAGGACCGACTACGCGTTAAAGATCCAGGAGAAAGTCCGGCGGTCTCCAGGGGCCGGGGAATTCTGCTTCAGCAATTTACATCTCGCCGTGTTTTGCGTCATGCCTCTGTCGAATTTTCAGCCTGGTGGTGGTGAGCTTTCACCTATGCATCGAGCCCGCACTTTGCACCAAAGGCTCGAGGCTCTGCTTCCTCTAGCAAAACACTGTGAGTATCTTGACCTATTCATAACCTAAGAAAGAAACTAACTTGTATTTATAGTCCTAGCACGATGGTCTAAACATGACGATGCCATCCGCGACACAACATACTCATTCTCCCCTGACGAAGAGAGGAACCCCGAGACTACAAGGCAATGCAAAAAACGCGGCGGGCATGTCTGTGTCCTTACAGGCACCAGAAACCCCGAAGTCTGCCACATTATTCCCTTCTCGTGGAACTCTGGGCAGGCAAACATCAAAAAGACACAACGTGTCTTTGAAGCCAGCGCAGTATTGATGGGACCAAACTGGACCGAGGAATGGGAAAGATGCCTCGCCAACCCCTTTGAGCCAGGCAGCTCAGACTGTGTCTGGAATACCATTTGCATGAGCCCGTTCCTCCACAGGTGGTGGGCGCAAGCATTCTTCGGTCTCAAGTGCATGGGCATCGTGCTGAAGGATGAGGATACAGCCATCGTCGAGGTTCGGTTCCACTGGATGCCTCGCAGCACAAAGGACCCTACAGCTCCATGTGATTTGACAAAGGAGAACGGCATAAGTAAGATGGTAGATGAGGTCAAAGCCTTCACTGGCGATGGGAGCCTCCCGGCTACTGACCTGAGCTGTCCACTTCTATCTGGGCACACCTTTCACGTCGAAATGTCGCCCGAGGATGCCGGACGGTTCAAAGATATGCTGGATTTTCAGTGGGCATGTATTCTCGTCGCCGCTCTCTCTGGTGCCGCAGGAGCTCCGCATCTCCTGCCTGACGACCCAGGCTGGTGGGATCCAGACCTGCGAACTCTGGAATGGGTTGAGCAACACGCGATAGTCCTACCAAGTTCCCATGCAGAGGATGGCTAAAAAAAAAAAAAGCAATCTCCTTGGTTGCGCGTGGACTGCCAGAGCATACTTATCTCTACTATGATGGCATTATCTAAGGCTCTAGTAAATTAGATGACCCTAAGTTAAAGTCTTATTCTTTTTTTAACAAATACTATAATGAACTCATCATAATTGGTCTAGATCCTTATCTAATAGTAGCCCCCGTGTAACTAAGGAGATAGCTTAATTAAAGATAGGAGTGAATACCAAGGGGCTGAGATGTGGTCTATCCTGACACTCTGATGTCTACTATGACAGAGATCTCTGATGATGCTGCTGCAACTGTACTATGTTCCCCGTTTGAGCTCCTTCATATTCTCACGAATCCGGTTCCTCTTGGGCTTCTGTACACGTCCTGGGAAGCAGCCATCAACTGCTTTGATGTGATCTCGGCCTTTCTGGCGCCTACGACGGATACTCCTCAACTAGATGTGAGCCGTCAGCAACCATCACAATGTCTAATAGGTTGAGATGTTGTGGTCAACTCACTCCCGTGCTCCGCTCTGCCGCTCTGGAGAATCTCTCGCTGGCCTTTTCGGCGTTCTCAATCGCTTTGCAGTGCCCAAGAAAAGAAACAAGTTCATCGTACCCAATCCAGCTGGAGAGCATGGCCGTACGAAGGCTGACAACGCTTTTGACACATGTTAGTTAGTATCTCGATCGAAGCTGTTAGGGCCGGCGGATACCTACTCGTCGAAGGCCTCGGCGGCAAGGCCGGCCATGCCCTTCTTTGTTGGACCTAACGATTCCTTCTGTTGCATCCCGGATGCTTCTTGGGCAAATTTATTAGCATCATGGTACTTGCGGCTATCGTCCGCGAACTCGCTGTCTGGAGGAGCCCTGGGTTCGCCTGCTTCCAACCTCTCCCTGATGGCTGTGCGGTAAGGGTCGTCGCAGTATTCCGCTGTCATCACAGGGGGAGCACTCGCGGTAGAGTCCCTTCTCCTGCCGATGCCGAATCTCTGTTTTGGGATGCCCATGACCAATGTATTGCACAGCTTGTCGCGGACTGGTAGCTCGCCGGTCGAGTGACGACGAGAGGGGGTGGGTCTTTCTTGGTAGACTCGCTGTCGTAAATAGACAGCCAGTTGCTCAAGAATAGAACTGGGGCTAGAAGTGCGGAATGTTTGGGGACTTGCAGAGGTTTGCAATCCATTTGGATCGAGGACTCTGGGAGACTCGATCGCTGGGTAGGCGGCGATATCTTCAGGATTCGCCAGGGTATTCTGTGTCTTTGGGTTGCTGGGAATGTTCAGAGATACGGGTTGGGGGTTCCCTTCGGGATAGCTGGTTACTGGATAACGGCCAAGATATCGAGGATTGAACGATGCGATGCGTCCATTTGTTTTGTTGGGAGGCTTTCGTCCTCTATTGGGGCCCTTCTTGAGGCGACGACTGGTCCCCAGAGTAGCCTTGTCCCTCTTAGGCGCCTGCGATACTTGTCGTACTTTCGATATCCCTCCTACATCGGTGACCTCGCGTTTTCTCTTCAGGTTTACTGAATCTTTCGGTCTTTTTGCGTTGTCCAGTATATCGGAAGGGTCTCGTTTTCTCTTGCGAGTCGCGTTCCACTGGCTGGGCATGATGGGCAGGCGAGTGTCTGGGTCGATGAGAGATATCCGTTGTTCGTCAAATGAGGTTGTCGATCAGTGTGGTGTTTTGGATCTCACAAGAGTAATGAAGAGAATTTATACTACTGTCTGTATTCTTCCTACCAGTTACTGAAGGGGTTCTTTCGCACGTTTCCAACACTAAGAGACAGGCTTCCATCTCCAATCATCCATACTCTTCCTCCCATAGCGGTATCACAGTAAGATCAAGGTATAGAAACGGGTGAAGGATGTCGCGAATGCTTTGTGGTAGCTCCGGTGATTTGGCAGGGCACAAAGGACGAACAAGGATGCTGCCTTTGCCAACCTAGGCATTTCCTTGATTCTTGTAACCGTGCATCTAAAGGGCGCATGAATACCTAGGTTAGGCGAGACCAAGAATTACTTCACCTTGGTTCTTCAATTGACGAATGCATAAGACAAGCCGTTCCGGCTCTGGATAGTGAAGAGACCATGGTAGGAAAGCGCACCAAGTGGTTTGGAACGATATTATGGGCGCGAGAATAGAATCATGGTCACAGTGGAATATGGTCAAAGCAAGAAAAGCTGGGAGGGAGGCTGGGTGAGTGTGACAATGGTGATGGGCTCGTACTTGACTGTCAGTAGATGTGCGACAATGGCCACTTACACTCACGGTAAATGAGATGATATAAGAGCAGTAATTCCTATCTTCCTAATTGAAAGACCATCATACGAATATTTCCAAGACCTCTTGACTGTTGACGGTGCCTAGAGTCCCTATGCGCTCCTGCTAAGACATCTCACATTCACCAGGTGAAGCAGCGAAAGCGATTTCATCAAGATAATCTCGACAAAAGAAAATATTTTTTGTTTCCAATGATGGACTAGAAGCTAGTGAACCCCAAATTCCCAACCACAAAATGTTCCAAAACCCAACCGTTCGTGAATCCACATAAACTCGTTTTTTTCTTCGTCAAAGACAACGCCGAATCTAGACAGACACCAACAAGAACGACCCAACGTCTCAGATAGGGGAAAGAATGGTGACAAGTGCCACGGGGGGTGGTATCTCAATGATTTCCGATCATGGTTGTGGTGAGAGAGGGTGGTTGAGGTGTTTATTTGCAGCCAGAGCAAGAGCCTGAGATGGAGTTAGCGAGGTGTCATGGGTCAAGCCTTGGGGACGATGACTTACAGCTAGAGCCGCAGTTGCAGCTAGAAGCGCCAGAGCATCCGCAGTCGCCAGCCATTGTGATTGTTTTGTGAGGGTTGGGTGTTAAACCGAAAGTTGAAAGATTTGTTTGTTTGTTTGTTTGTTTGTTTGACAGTGCAAGGAAGTCGCTGCTGAAGAAAGAAACAAACGACAGAACAGGAATCTGCAGGGCCTTATATAGAAGTCTGCCTGCGGGCTTTGTGCGTCTGCGATGCGTGTTTTGTGCGTCCAAACTCCACCGGCTGCTGCGGGATCAACGTGGGATGAGGGGTCGCCGGGCGCTGGTTGGCGATCTGATCTAAGATGGGGCGCTTTTGAGTGATTTTGGCGGTGGCTTGAACCTTTGGATGCCGCGTGATGGGGTCACTTTAGCTCTAGCTGTAGCTGGCTGTGGTGTGGTACGAGATAACAAAGTTCAGGATCGGAGCATCGAGAAGCTTCTCGAGGATAAGCTCATGACAGAGTAGGCAGAAGCCTTCATGTCATTCGTGAATGGAATCATGCTTCCCCTTGCGAGAATCATCTTCAGGTACCCACTGGAATAGTACAGAAGTGTCCCACTCGTCCGAAGAGCTTCTTTGCCACTCGATTGACCGCCACCAAGAGATGCGTCACTATCGCCAGCTCCGATCCGACTTCTCGTGCCAAGTTTCACATCTTGGTCTACCATTTGTCAAGACACGCTTCAAAGGCTAGAGTCAACATCGTCTCCAGATGAGACAGGCATCCCTGAACCCCTGTCGGCATGGATGACGGACATGGAACTCTTCCGAGACGGCTTCCAATCCACCAACCATAACCTTCTCAAGTCCCCGATCCCACCCCCCCTCGTGCCCCTCTTACGCGAGGTTGCCGATGCAAAATCCGCGCCATCGGGAGCGGGGGTTCGCAAGTCGGGCTTCACAGCATCGAGAGGCCGGGTGCCAATTGAGTGTCCATCTTTATGGTCCAGGCTGAGTTCGGCCCGGGATTAATTATTCATCATGCGGTTCGGTTCGAATTCCTTTATTACAGGTTTGAAGCCATTCGCAACCTTGACTCAAGGTTGTCGCTGTGTCGCCAAGACGTAGTAGTTATCTGACAGCCATGTCTTGGACCCTGAAACACAACTGAAGCAGCTCATAGCAAAACATTTAACAGGTATAACAGAAGCTTATCAAAATCCTATCAAAATTTGTGCCTGTATCACATCTGTTCAGAGCTCGGCAGCGATTTGAAACCCATTCGAGACACGGCCAATCTGTCATGGCCTGATTGCTGCAACAACCCAACATGACTCCAAGTATATAGAATCGCGTCCAAAGACTATCTGTCCATAGCACATATTCTTCTACAATCTCAACATCGCAACATTCCGGACTGACTGTCGGCACATATTTAATCATGAATCAACCTCAGCAGCCATCCTCAACCCCTCGCTCCAACAGCCAGCGAACACACCCGCCTCGACGACGAGGCACCCGCGGAGGTGGCAGAAAAATAAATACAAATTCACCAAGAGCCAGCACCTCTTCGGAGGGCACAGCCCAAACCATTCACGATCCTGCTGCTCGCCGACAAATGAAGCAGACCATGGCCATCGCCCTCATGACCAACCCTGCCATCCCGTTGCCCTTTCCACTATCCACTCTCCTGGGAATCACCATGTTGACATACCCTAACGGAAAGGAGAAGGAGGAGGAGGAGCCCTCTGGATAAACCGCCAACTTGGGACCATTTCATATTCCGAAATCCCCGCCCACTACCACCTAATTTGTTGTTTACCATGGTGTTGGGTCGAAGAAACTCGCCATTACAAGATACAAGGCACCTATCTAGAGAGTGAAGGAGGATCAATCTCACTCAGATGAGCGACTAATGAGGCAAAATAATAAAAGGGATGTTGTATAGTTATCGTTTAGCACATACAGGGGTGAAGATTCACCCTCAGCATGCGGACATTATTTCCCCTTCCGGGCTATAGAAACATAAACATGGTCTCCCCACAAGCATCAATAGCACAATCCATATCCCCACACCGAAATTTAGAGCTTCCCCATCTATCCAAGCTACCTCGTGAGTGAAGCCTCAGCTGCTCTCCAACGGGATCCATACTGGCAACCGGTGCCATAGGCGGACTCCCGGGAGAAATATCCCTGGATAACTTGGCGGCTTCGTCGACGCAGAGACTACAGCCCCATGGCACAGGTCCGAGTGGACAGTTGTGGGGCATGCGTCTCTTGGCTTGGTTGATCGCTCGGGTTTCCATCTGGTTCAAGGAAATCGCAAACGAAGTCCACGAGTCGCTGTCTTCAAACTCATCCTCCGCTGTTGTCTTTCTCCTCTTTGACTCGGTAAATGCTTCTTCTGCCTTGCGTTTCTTTTCCTCGACCTTGGCCTGCAAGTATCTGTCTTTTGCGGCCCGTCTTGGTTGAATCCTGGTTGGTGGCGGGGGCTTCTCTGTCTCTTTCTGGGCCTCTATGGTGCTGTCGGCTTCAATCTCGAGTTCTATCTGACGTCGGGCATACTGTTGAAAGTGCTTCTTGCATAGGGGTGCTTGTATGGGCACCTGTTCCTCGGCAGCTGTGTTGGACATGTTGAAACTGGTTGGTAAAGATTCGATTCAGTTGACGTTGCTAGGATTCGTCTGGAAAATGCACCGTTTGGAGTGATATACTTGGCTCATCTCACCCTTTCAATCAGTTCTTTGTTATAATCCTGGGTTTATGAGAGATTATAAAACCATCTGGCTTTGAGCTGGCTCCGTCTAATCCAGTGAAGAGCATCCATCTCTTTGTTCGCTCTGGCTTTGTTTATGGTACTAAGGCTGTCCCTAGACCTGTGCCAAGCCATGCAGCACATGGCAAAGATAAAGGGAATGGACAATGAGCTTCTATTTCGGGGAAAGCTGTGATGGATCCCAAGCTCATTGACTCAAGATCCCCAGGTGAACACGCGACCCTACAACAGTCGACAATACCCTGATCAGGGTAAAGTCCTTGATTATTCACAGCTAATTTTCTATGAATCTCGTTTCTAGGCCCAAAACCTGGTATATTATGTGACATGGGGTTACGAAGTATGTGGAAAATTTACCCTTTGTGATGTTGCTCCCTACTGGCGGCCACGAGAACGAGGAGGAGTTTGGCCACCGCCCTCAGGACGCTGCATCTTTCTCCCAAAGTCTCAATCCAATGATTATCTGGTTGATCATCCGTATGATTTTAATGTTTTCAGGTCATATTAGTTGATTATCCAAGTCCCTAGCATCCCACAGGCTCGTTGTGCAATGCCTATAGGACTACTTTTCACCTTTGTAGCTATTTCGTGAAATGTCCAACTTGGCGCGCCTCACCCACGAACCTAATAGCGCGGCTCTTCCATATCTCGATTTCTCCTCGAGAGACCACGTGTGTCTTGACTCAGAGCTAATCCTCCCCGCAATCTTGACATCACAAACTCAGCCCTGTAATCTGCTCCGCGCTTCATCTCATCTTCCCCCAGGTTCGATGTGGAGTCGCGGCAAACGGCGGACCGAACGAAGATAAAGCCAACCCAATGAGGTCGTTTTCCGCTCTCGCGGTTCTTCCTAATGAGGACAACCCGAATGACAAATGCCGGTGGTCGGGGCGGTTATTCTTCAACGGCCTCCGAAGGCCGGCGGGAGGAGGGGTTGCTTGATTAAAGGCCCGGGGTAGGGCAGCCTTGAATTCATGGAGGGCAGGATTTACCTTTCTAGCACTTCTTGAGATATTCCGGGTAACCATGACGCGCACCTTTCGACTTGCTGTGTTGGAGTGTGATACTCCATTTCCTTCTGTCAACGCTTCGCGTGGCTCATACGGAAACATCTTTCGCGACCTTCTTCTCAAGGGTCTCGATGGTCTGGGTGAGAAGGGAAGCGACGTGAGCCTTGATCTCAGCAAATGGGATGTTGTCACGGCACAGAAATATCCCAACGTCGATGATGTGGATGGCTTCTTGTTGACTGGGAGCAGTATGTGCCTTACCTACTTGTCTTTGAGTCGCGCAAACTGACTCTTGCAGAGTTCACTGCTTTCCACAATGACCCTTGGATCTTGAAGCTGGTCGACTTTGTCAGCAAGGTATACACAACCACCAAGAAGCCCATTGTCGGCATCTGCTTTGGTCATCAGATTATCGGTCGGGCGCTGGGCGCAAATGTTGGGCTGAGCCCGGGAGGATGGGAGATCTGCGTTGACAGGATCAACCTCAACGAGACTGGGCAGAAGCTGCTGGGCGTTTCATCTCTTGTACGCCTCAACTCACCCTATCTTATGGCTATATGCTGACAGTTACAACAGGGCCTGCATCAAATGCACCGAGACGCCGTCCTGGATGTCCCCAAGGGCCTCGTCGGCCTGGGCAGCAGCCCGCGATGCGAGGTCCAAGGCCTCTACGAGCCGGGCCGCATCATCTCCTTCCAGGCGCACCCCGAGTTTGACGACTTCATCATGTCCGAGATTATGGAGGCGAGGTATGAGCAAAAGATCTTTGACAAGGACATGTACGAGGAGGGCATCACGAGAGCTCGGGCGGCGCACGACGGAGTGCTTGTGTCTTCCAAGATTTGGGAGTTTCTGCTGTGAGCGATGACCTTTGAGAATTGATCATGTCGTTTTATGAGTTTGATGAGCATAGAAATGGAATAGAAGGACTATTGTCTTGGTCACCAGCTCTTTTGGTGACATTGCCCGTTTCATCCCATTACCTCAGCCTCAGACGTTCAAGGGTATACATTATCTATTATGTACTGATACGGGCTATATATTTACATCCAAAATGTCTCTTCCCTTTGCAAAATGCATCACACAGATATCCAAGGTCCGGTCTGGGTGACCCAGCTGAGCACCATCGTCTCTCGTCTCACCAGATCCGACACCTCCATCCTGTTCAGAGCGCGCTCATGAAGAGTCGTAAGCACACCTTCCTCAAGGATAGCCCAGGTGGATTTATGATTACACCTCACTTGGACTCGACAGAGCTACTGTCGAGTGTCCAAGTGGCGCCCTTGAGCTGTAGCTATGTTGGCGAGGCTGTATTCTGCTATTCAGCGGCTGCTTCGTGCCAGGCTAGCTAGCCTTGAAACTGACCTGGGTGTGGCATGACGCAAGATGCGACATCTAGCGCCTGTCATTCTCGGCAGGCGTTTCGGAAGACATGGAGTGTTGCTGGCCAGCGATGCCCAAGCTTCCTGATTCATGGTCAGACCACTAGGCATGGCATGAGACTGTCTCACTGTAGATGCCTAGGACACTGACCAAGAGACCTCTGGGCCTAAATGGAGAGGATAGAGTTCTGCGCTTCTTGTCTCACGCAAATGATATCCAGATCTGATGTTCTCGCATCGCCCTGCACAAGGTCCAAGGGCTGACCTGCTCCAGCGGCTCCCGCCAGATATGCTCCAACAGCACCAGAGTTTGTCTCATATTCCCTAGCCCGATGGTGTCCAGCATAGTCTGTAGTCGGTCCCTTAGAACCTGCTGGACAATCGGGTCTGACGTGCAGCAACCGATGACGGCAAGGGGCCAGCAGAGGCTCGTGTTTATCCTCTCGCTGGCGGGGAACTGGTCGAGTAATGTGATTGCTTCTGCGACGGCAGAATCCATCAGAGCCCTGTGAACGCTGTTGTTGGGCTGTTGCGGGGGTGTGCCCAGCACCGACCAGAGGTAGAGCAGAACCGCCTGCTTCCACACCAGGCCGGCGAGCCGCGAGTAGGGACTGACTGAAGGGTCAGGGAAGAAACCCATGACCTGAGACTGAAGAAAGGCAAAGTTGACGATGCTGTCGGGGCTTGGGGGGACTGTTTGTCCGTCTACGACTGCCAACATGCTCTGCCCGAGATGGAAGATTTGGGAGATGAGGATGAGTAGCTCCAGCCAGCACCCGCATAGTTGACCGACATATTTCCGAGTGACGAGCTCTCTGGCTCGAAACTCAATGTCTGGACTTAGTAGTGATTGCGAGTTGTACTGTGGGTCGATAGAGATCATGCTGGTGGCTGCCATGTGCATGTAATACTCGATGAGAAAGTCTGGCAAGTCGCCGTACGGTTCAGTCTGGCCTCCAGTGAGCAAGGTGCTCACTAATGACTTGGAGGCTGTAAGGTGGTCAAAAATGGTTCCGTGAATGTCTCCCTTGGCGACCTGCAACAGTGTCAGTATCCAGCGGTTATGAGAGCAAGCTGTAGGCATTGCAGACCTCGGTCAAGCACATGATGAGACTCCCGACAGTCAAGACGAGAGTATTCTCAGCATTCCCAGAGACGTACTCATCGACGACGTTCCTAAACATGCGCAAGGAGTCCGTGTAGTATCTCTGGGCGACCTCATCAGTCGGGAGCGGTTCAGCCGACGCCTGGCGATGAGCAGCACTCTGAGCGAGGATGAGCTGCAAGACTAGGGGTTTAGAGAAGGCCAGAGGGATGAGCTTGGCGATAAAAGGGTTGACATCTGTTGAGCCGTTGCCCATACTGTTGGCTGTCCGTGCTAGGTAGTAACTGAGAAGCTCGTAGGAATGGTGCCCTTGCTGGGGGAGCATCGACATGGGCATGGGGATACCGCCGTTGATGGTGAAGCCTGCATCTGATGGCCCGGCTGACGCGACGGCCAGGGCGAGAGCGTTGGTAACATCTCGATCATACCTGACGGCAGGGAGCACAGTGGTTGGTGAGTCTGACGAGCTGGCTGACGACGTCGTGGTTGATGCGGATGGTGAAGGTTGACCTTGATCATCAGCCTCGTCATCAGCCTCGGCATCAATCATGTGGGCATCATCAGAGGTCGGGGAAGCGTCGTCAGGGGGACCGGGCCCGTTCTGGAGCAAGCCGGGATGTGACGACGAGGCGGAGACGACAATCGTCGGTTCGTCCTCCGGGTCCCGCTCGGGCTCCGGCTCATGATCCGATTCCAGCTCGGTCTGCTGCCGGCGATGCTGGAGAGGCTGCGAGAAGGAACGGCGCTCAGTAGTGACCTGGACTGGACGATGGATACCCGCCGACGCCGAGTCCGGGGCGGCCGAGGTACTGGCCTTGCTAGTCCGCGGCTGAGATGATGACGAGGAGCTGTTGTTGTTGGTGTTGTTGCTATTGTTAGTCGGCTCGGGCCAGTGACACTCAAGCTTGTTGCGCTTGCAGCCGCTGCACACGGGCTTCTTCTCATCGCACTTCTTCTTGCGACGACGGCAAGTGAAGCAGCCCGTCCTGCTCCGGATGATGGGCATGGGCCGCATGCCGGAGAGGGAAGAGTGGGTTGACAGGTACAGGATCTGGGGGACGGCAGCAGCTCAGCTGGAGCGCATGTCCCGGGCCCTTTGCCACACCCGTAGGTAGATGCCAGCAAGGGGTGGCCCTTGGGGATCTTGCTTTGTTGAGCGGCGCGCGGTTTGATGGCGAGCGAACGCCGTATGTCGGATGGGACCTCCGGGGGGCCAGACAAGCGAGTGGAGAGGTGTTTGACAGTGGGGGAACTGCTCGTCAGTTCTTGGTTATTACGTATGGGGAGATGTATGACCTATGGGTGGAGGCCAGGATCCCGGCTCTGCGCCAACCAGGAGCACCAAGAAGTGAGGCGAGCTTCCTACCCTAGAGCAGCCGCCGTCCTTCCAGAGCCGTTCTAGGGCCGCAAGCCATGGGCGGGTCTAGATACATTGGCACTCTCTTGGATCTCTCAGGTACCTCGAGGTAGCTCACTTCCGGCTCAAACCCACCCTAACGCAAAGCCTCGGAGCGCGAGTGGGGCACACTCCCGGACTTCCATCCCTCCAGATTGTGACTCGGTGACGTTGTTTAACTCGGTGACATGGCGATTGTCTTGGGTAGGTACGGTACTCATGAGCCGGCGGCGCAAGAGAGATGGCTGGGCTGAGCTACAGTACATGATGTGGAACCCTTTTTTGTCTCGGACATGTTCTTTTTTCTTTTCTTATTAGATGATAAGCTGCTCTTGAAGCTTGGGTTGAAGCTGTCTTTGTCCTTTTGGAAGAGCTAGTTCACCATCTTGTAACACCGTCGCCATGATCAACATGAGGGCTCTTCGACAGACCGGCCAATGCCTCCGAGGCAAGTCTTCTCTGGCCAGCCGTGTCTCTACGAGAACTTTTGCTTCTCAGACAGATGTGAGGATGATTGTCGACGAGATCATGGCCATTGATAGCTGACTTGTGTATAGCTCCTGGGTGCTACTCTTCAGAATGGTGACCCCGAGATCCACGCCATCTTGAAGCGCGTAAGCATCACCACCAGCCTCAATTGACGATATTCTAACTTCTTTACAGGAAGAGACGCGCCAGAACCACTTCATCAACCTCATCCCCTCGGAAAACTTCACCTCGCGATCCGTCCTTGACGCCCTGGGCAGCGTCATGCAGAACAAGTACTCGGAGGGATACCCCGGGGCTCGATACTACGGCGGCAACGAGCACATTGACGAGGCTGAGCGTCTGTGCCAGAAGAGAGCCCTCGAGGCATTCCGCCTCGATCCTGAGCAGTGGGGTGTCAACGTGCAGCGTGAGTGATTGTCACTGGCTTTCCTTGGAGTTGGATACTGATGGTTTGCAGCTCTCTCTGGCTCTCCTGCCAACCTCTACGCTTACTCTGCCCTCCTCAACACCCACGAGCGCATCATGGGTCTCGACCTTCCCCATGGCGGCCATCTCTCCCACGGTTATCAGCTGCCTCACAAGAAGATCTCCATGGTGTCCAAGTACTTTGAGACCTTCCCCTACCGGCTGAACGAGCAGACGGGCCTGATCGACTACGACAAGCTCCGCGACAATGCCATCCTCTACCGCCCCAAGATCATCATCGCCGGAACCTCTGCCTACTCTCGCCTGATCGACTACGAGCGCATGCGTGCCATCGCCGATGAGGTTGGCGCATATCTCTTGTCTGATATGGCTCACATCTCTGGCCTCGTCGCTGCTGGCGTCATCCCCTCGCCTTTCGACAAGTCCGATGTCGTGACGACCACCACCCACAAGTCCCTTCGAGGACCTCGAGGTGCCATGATCTTCTTCCGCAAGGGTGTGCGGAGCACCGATAAGAAGGGCAACAAGATCCTGTACGACCTCGAGGGCCCTATCAACGCCTCCGTCTTCCCCGGCCACCAGGGCGGTCCTCACAACCACACCATCACCGCCCTCGCCGTCGCACTCCGCCAGGCCAAGAGTCCCGAGTTTGCCGAGTACCAAAAGACGGTCCTCACCAACGCGCAGGCTCTCTCGAACCAGCTCTCTAGCTTGGGCTACAAGCTCGTCTCTGACGGCACCGACAACCACCTGGTGCTCGTCGACCTCAAGTCCAAGGGTGTCGACGGCGCCCGCGTCGAGCGCGTCCTCGAGCTCGTCGGCGTGGCGAGCAACAAGAACACAGTCCCCGGCGACCGCTCCGCCCTCAAGCCTGGCGGTCTCCGTCTGGGCACGCCCGCCATGACGACCCGCGGCTTCACGGCCGAGGACTTTAAGCGCGTGGCCGACATTGTCGACCGGGGCGTCAAGATCACCATCGCCGTGGACAAGGACGCCCGCGCGGCGGCCGAGGCCAAGGGTGCCAAGAACCCCAAGACGGTCAAGGCCTTCCTCGAGTACCTTGGTGATGGATCTTCGGTCAAGGAGATTGGTGCGCTGCGGAAGGAGGTTGAGGAGTGGGTTGGCGGATTCCCCCAGCCTTGGCTCCAGTCGTGAGACAGGGTTATGGAAGTAAAATAATGATATCTTGAGCGTTCAACACAAAAAGTATTCTATTGTCAATGTGTGTCTTTGGGCATGTGTAGCCGGTGTAACTGTTGTGATACTCTGGTATCCGACATCTTGACGTGTCAAGTGTCAACTGACTGCTTTCGTATCTGTAGTTGAGCCCTCCATGTTAATTCTGCTGCACATCTTGTACACCCCATGTTTATATCTGGGGTATTATTGGACATTGGAGAGTAACGATGTGCTCATGACACCGTTGTCATACCAAGCAACTGGCCTGTCGGAAACGTTTCTATGTTTCCCACCGAACTTTACGCCTTCCACTGGATAACTCAGGAAGACAAAGTCTAACGTAATAAAATCCGAGTTTTCAATTACCCAATTCCCCATTGCCGAGCATCAATTGGCCTCCGCACGAGCCATTGTTGTGTCACGATGTCAAACAATCCGGGGGTTCTAGACGGCAAAGCAAAAGTCGTGAGCAACCATCCAAGCGCGTCATCAGGGCCGTGCTCACCAGATCTGTACTTGACTCAGTGAAAGTGCCAGGTACCATCTACTCCTCCCTCAAAGTGGAGCACCGGAAGTGGCATCGCGGTCAGAGATTTCGACGGCGGAAAACGGCCGAGCTGCACGCGGCTCCGTCTTTGATTGGCCACCACGAAAAGGATGAGGCGCTCCTCGGCAGATAACAAGTACCTCTACATGTAAGCGTGGCACCCACAAGTTTCCCCATGGTCTGATGGAGGGGGAGATTGTGGGGGACTCCAACCTCCGCATGTGAACGAACGCATTTCAATTCATGACAACTTGCAACAAAGCAGGGGCAACTCGGTGCCGTCAAACGCCTTCTCCGTACGCACTAATTGGACATGAGCCGGGCGGTCTGCCGGGGTCGGCCAGTGACTCCGAGGTACATCGGAGGAACCCCGAACAATGACCATATCTCTGCTGGGAAAAGTGTGGACTTGAAAGTCCAGGACAGACAAATGCAGACACAGTCAGAGAAATAAACAAGAAACCATCATCAAACTTCTCCTTCTCTGTAAACCTTTTACACATCACCAGTCACAATGTCGGGATTCATCGCTAGACAAGCTTGGGCTACTGCCTCTCGAGTGAGGTCCTCTGCTCTTCGAGCTCCTCAGACTGCCTTTGCTTGCAAGGCCGCCAGCATTGCTCCTCGACGATGCTTTTCAGTCTCTCTCAACCGTGGGTCGCACCTCCTGCTCACTCATGAGAAGCTATTCTGACATTTCACAGTCCTCAAGAGGCGATACACCGAGAGCCACGAGTGGATTGATCTGGCTGATGACGGCAAGACTTGTAAGCACCCATTCATTCACTCAACAAGTTCAATATTGACCTCTCCAGGCACAATCGGCATCTCCAACTACGCCGCTGAGGCCCTCGGCGACGTCGTCTACGTCGAGCTCCCCGCCACAGGCGACGAGACGACCGAGGGCGAGTCCTTCGGCACCGTCGAGTCGGTCAAGTCTGCATCCGACATTGTGGCCCCCGTCTCGGGCTCCGTCGTCGAGGTCAACGAGCCTCTGAACGACTCCCCCGCGGACCTTGGAAAGGACCCCGAGGGTGAGGGGTGGCTCATCAAGGTCGAGGCCGAGGACGTCTCTGCGCTGGAGGGATTGATGGATGAGGCTGCTTACGCTGAGCACACCAAGGAGCACTAAGTGCAGAGGTTCACTGGGTCATTTTTTAGTCAGGTTAATGGTGTTTTAAAAAAGCGAATAGATATCAAGTCCTCAGAATCACATTTTGGCGTCATCATGAGCAACGTGAAGCAGTTTTAACACTTTTTTGGTGTCTTTAACTTGTGTGAATTTCTGATTTGTGAACTTTTGACTTGTGAATTTGGTTCAACTTTTATCTAGTAAACTATTGCTTATCGCAAAACTCTGTCAAACCAGAGATCAATTCGCCTTTCGTTGAAGAGGTTCTGACACTGAAACCTTCCAAGCATGCAATAGGAGCCATCATGGTTGAATATGATCTTTTTTCCCGCTTCCAAAAAATAACAAACGCTACCAAATCTTTGAAACCATCATCTATCGTCTAACTTATTATCTCCCTTTTTCTTTTCCCTTTACAGGTTCTCGCTTCCCTCGACGGGTGGGCATGTGCAGAACAGGTTGGTGTCACCGTAAGCATCATCCACGCGGGCCACAGAGGGCCACATCTTCTTCTCCCTCAGCCAGGACAGAGGGTAGGCTGCCTCCTCACGGCTATAAGGTCGGTCCCACTCAGAAGAGACAAGGTCCTCCTGGGGGTGAGGAGCGTTCTTGAGGAGGTTGTTCTCCTTGGGGGTCTTGCCAGACTCAATGTCGGCGATCTCCTTGCGGATCTGGATGAGGGAGTCGCAGAAGCGGTCGAGCTCAGCGCGAGACTCAGACTCGGTGGGCTCGATCATGAGGGTTCCAGAGACGGGGAAACTCATGGTAGGGGAGTGGAAGCCATAGTCAGCCAGACGCTTGGCGATATCGGCAACCTCGACACCGGCAGTCTCCTTGAAGGGACGGACGTCGAGAATGAACTCGTGGGCGCATCGTCCATTGGCGTTGGTGTAAACGACCTTGTAGTGAGGCAGGAGGCGAGACATGATGTAATTGGCGTTGAGGAGAGCAGTGCCGGTCTGCTTGGTGAGACCATCGCCACCCATCATCAGGATGTAGGTGTGGCTGATGGGCAGGATAGAGGCGCTACCCCAGGGAGCAGCGCTGATGGGAGCAACGGCAGTCTCAGCTCGGGCGGCATCACCTCGCTGAGGATCGATCTCAGGGTGGCCAGGGAGATAGGGGGCAAGGTGCTTCTTGACAGCGATAGGGCCAACACCAGGGCCACCACCTCCGTGGGGGATACAGAAGGTCTTGTGGAGGTTCAGATGGCACACATCAGCACCGATGTCACCAGGGCTGCAGAGACCGATCTGGGCGTTCATGTTGGCGCCGTCCATGTAGACGAGACCACCGTGCTGGTGGACGAGGTCGCAGACCTGCTTGACCTCGGGCTCAAAGACACCAAAGGTGCTGGGGTAGGTGATCATAATGGCAGCCAGCTCGTCGGCGTGCTTGGCGCACTTGGCCTTTAGATCCTCAATGTCTAGGTTACCAGTCTTGCCGTCGCACTTGATGGGGACAACCTTCATGCCGGCCATGGCAGCACTGGCAGGGTTGGTGCCGTGGGCGGAGACGGGGATCAGGCAGACGGTTCGCTTCTGACCGCCCTCCTTGGCCTCGTGGTATCGCTTGATGACTCGGAGGCCAGCAAACTCACCCTGGGCGCCAGAGTTGGGCTGGAGAGTGGTGGCATCCATGCCAGTGATCTCGGACAGGTTCTTGCTCAGCGAGCTGATCAGGGCCTGGTAGCCAGAGGCCTGCTCAACAGGGGCAAAGGGGTGCATGTTGGAGATGCCAGGGTCAGAGATGGGAAGCATCTCGGTGGTGGCGTTGAGCTTCATGGTGCAAGAACCCAGAGGGATCATGGAGTGCACCAGAGAGACATCCTTGGACTGGAGGAGGTAGATGTATCGCAGGAGCTCCGTCTCAGTGTGGTACTGGTTGAAGACGGGCTGCTCAAGGTAGGAGGACTTTCGCTGGAGGCCAGCGGGGATCTCGTCGTTGAGGAACTTGGCGGAATCAGACTCGAGAGCGGCCTTGAACTCGGCCTCGGAGACACCGAAGCACTTGACAAGGCTGCCAAGGCTCTCCAGGGTCACGCCCTCGTGCAGGGAGAAGCCGACCTTGTCCTCGGCAACACGGCGAAGGTTGATGCTTTGGAGGGAAGCCTTCTCGTGGACCTTGGCGATGGTCTCGGGGGAGGCCTGGAGAGTAACAGTGTCAAACAGAACAGAGCCGTCGTCGCGGACACCATCGGTGTGGAGCTTGAACTCGCCCTTCTCGAGGATGAGGCTCTGAGCAAGACGGGTCTTGCCCCAGATATCCTGGGCAATGGTCTTGAGACCCTTGGGTCCGTGGTAGATGGCGTAAAAGGCAGACATGTTGGCCAGAAGAGCCTGGGCGGTGCAAATGTTGCTGGTGGCCTTTTCTCGGCGAATGTGCTGCTCGCGGGTCTGAAGAGCGAGACGGAGAGCGGGCTTGCCGAGTCGGTCCTTGGAAACACCAACGAGACGGCCGGGGATCTTGCGCTTGTACTTCTCCGAGGTGGCGAAGAAGGCGGCATGAGGACCACCGTAGCCCAGAGGGACACCAAGACGCTGAGAGCTGCCGATGGCGATGTCGGCACCAAACTCACCCGGAGGCTTGAGCATGGTCAGGGCGAGAAGGTCGGTGGAGGCACTGAGGAGAGCCTTCTTCTCGTGGACAATGTCGGCGAGCTGCTGGTAATCGTGAACACCACCATTGGTGTCGGGGTACTGGACGAGAGCGCCGATAAGGGTGCCCTCGGCCTCCTTGACAAGCTTGCTGTTGTCGGCGAGCACGTCACCGATAACGAGGTCAATTCCGAAACCCTCAGCTCGCGACTGGAGGACAGCGAGGGTCTGAGGGTGGCAGGTCTCAGAGACGACAAAGGTCTTCTTGCCCTTGGCGCGAGGAGCGTTGGCCATGGACATGGTCATGGCCTCGGCGGCGGCGGTAGCCTCATCAAGAACGGAGGCATTGGCAATGTCAAGGCCGGTAAGGTCGGTGATAAGGGTCTGGAAGTTCAGCAGGGACTGCAGACGACCCTGGCTGATCTCGGCCTGGTAGGGAGTGTAGCTGGTGTACCAGGCAGGGTTCTCCAGAACATTGCGCTGGATAACAGCAGGGACCTGGGTGCCATAGTATCCAGCACCGATGAAAGACTCATAGACGGTGTTGTTGTTGCCCAGCTTGCGCATCTGCTTCTGGATAAAGGCCTCGGAGCGGCCATTGGGCGGGACAGAAGTCTCGGCGCCCGACTCCTCCCACTGCTCAACGAGGTTGAGACCCTTTTGCTTCCTCCGGACCTGCGAGGGGATGGTCTGCTCGAGGAACTCCTCCATGGAGCTCACGGGCGGGTCGAGGACCTTGAGCATCTCCTGCTGCTCGGCCTGCTCGCTGCCAATGTGCCTCCGCGAGAAGAGGTCATGCTCGGCAAGCTGGGTGCTGGCCTGGGAGTCGACGAAGCGACGGGGAGAGGCCTGGGCGAGGGGCAGGGAGAGTGAGAATGGCCTGCTGCCCGTCAGGCGGAGGGACTGGGTGGTGAGACGTGGCTGGAGGGTGTTGACGTTGACACGGCGAGACTGACGGCAGAGCCGCTGTCCGAGACGAGAAGCCGACATCATGATGGGCCCGTTGGAGTCGTCTCAGCCGGTATGGAAGGGTGTAGAGATCAAAGATGGTCACTCCCTAAAGCTGCGAGAGACGGTATAAGACGTGCGCCGCAGACAAATTTTAAAGATAACATCCATGGTGGCGTCGGCGGTCATGGTCCGAGGGCCAAGCCAAGCATGCGGCTTAACTGTGTCCCTCCCGGCGGCAAGGAATCATGACAACGAGAAGCCTCTGCCGGGGGGTACATCGAGGTACATCGAGGTACAAGCCAGCCTCAGAGAATCATCGGGGGCTAGTTCCAGAAGGATCAGGGCACGTGCAAGGGTCTCTCAGGGCGGACCCAGTGACTCGGTGAAAAGTAGTTGCGGGAAATTATCGCCCGTTGACTCGGTGAAAGGGACCCCCAGAGGAAAAACAAAAAAGGTACGAGAATTTCTTGTGCGCTTTCACCGAGTCAACATGTCACCGAGTCAAGTTGCGAATCAGGTGGTCGGCAATGAAACCGCTGCGTGACTACTGCAGCTAAAGCACGAGGGCCGAGACCATCCATCGGAGCTCAAACCGGACATGGTCCATGTCCTCCCCCAGCCGGGGTCTTGTTCGGGGTGTGCTAACCGATCCCATCCCATGACATAATGGTTGCTGCTGGTGATGCTGGGCGAGGGCATCGCATCACCGTGGGAGCTTGATGGCACACGCACACGCAGCCACCACCTCAGTACGTATTCACAACCTCTATGAGTACGTGATCACTGCCTACAAGAGTACGTACTGCATTAGTACTGCGACTTCGGGGGAGATTTTGTTATCAATCGAATCCATTCGGGTTGTGGATCGGCATCTGCCATCATGTACCCCCAAATCTCGAGATGGCGGTATAAGTGAGCGCATCCTCGCGATCTAATCTGCCTTGATTTTGAAGTAGAACAATCTCAATCAATTCAACATTTTCTTCTCTTCTCTCAAATTAGTTCAACATGACCATCGACCGCCGTCAACCCTGGGTCACCACCCCCCTCATCAAGTCTCCTCACCTTTCCAAGACTGCGGGATGGTACGTTGAACAGTGCTCAACCTTCCTACATCCCAATCCCTTCCATCAACAATTCATATATCACAAATCATCCCACCTCTTTCGTTTCTCTGTGTGTAAAGCCCGGATTTCTAAATCGTAGAAGTAGAGTTCTCCTCAAGCTCGACAACCTCCAGCCCTCGGGCTCCTTCAAGTCCAGAGGCATTGGCAACTACCTCCTCCACCGTATCCGCGAGAGTGAAGAGGTCGGCAGACGCCCACACTTCTATGCCTCTTCCGGTGGCAATGCGGGCATAGCATGCGTCGTTGCTGCCCGATCCCTCGGCTACGAAGCCTCGGTCGTCGTCCCAACTACAACCAGCCCTGCGCTGATCGCCAGGCTACACGCTGAAGGCGCCAGTGAGGTTATTCAACATGGCCTTAGTGTCATGGATGCAGACAAGTACCTCAAGTCTGTTGTCTTGGCCTCAGACCCAGAGGCTGTCTACGTACCCCCCTTTGACCACCCTGATATCTGGGAGGGAAACTCTACCGTGATGCATGAGATTGCAGCGCAGATGAATGGCGAGAAGCCTGATGCTGTCGTCTGCAGTGTTGGCGGCGGTGGTTTGATGAATGGAATCTGCCAGTCCCTCGATAGCTTGGGCTGGACTGACGATGTCACCGTCCTAGCCCTTGAGACTGAGGGTGCAGACTCCCTTTCTCGGTCACTCCAAGCCAAGAGGGTCATAACCATGGACAAGATCACGTCGGCGGCTAGAAGCCTCGGCGTCGCAACTGTCTCCAAGAAGACCTTTGAGTACGCCCAGAGACCGCAGGTGATCAACGCTGTCCTGCCCGATGGCGAAGCAGCAAAGGGTTGCCTGACCCTGGCCCGCCATGAGCGCCTGATGGTTGAGCTGACTGCCGGAATCGCCATCAGGCTGTGCGAGGACCAGCTGTTGGAGAAGCTGATGGGCCGGGAGTTAGGTCCGGACGCGACTGTTGTGCTCTGCGTTTGCGGAGGCAATGATATTTCTGTCGAGATGCTCATGAAGTGGCAGGAGCAGTACGGTGCTTGAGGCAAGAGTTTTTGTTTGATTATTTCTTCCGTTTGAGCGGCGCTATATGAAAAAGGTGGTCATGAACGCACATGATTTATTATTCTTTGCACCTGGGCTTTTGTTCTCTTTTCTCTTGTTATCTATCAGCTAGCTATCTATTCGTCAAGGTATTCTTCTTTTCAGGGTGTCTTTATTATTTAATTGCTTTCATTCAAGCACTTGATTCTACTGGCGGCAAGCCGATACCAGTATAGATCTACAGGCCCTGTGATGGCTCTCTTGATCTCGCACAAGTTTAACAGCCCTCACGCACAATACTTTCACATTACATAGCATTCAAATCCATTAAGAAGATTCATCATCGTGTTGGGATAGTCTTTGCGTTGAATATTGCCAGTATTTACAGAGAACCGCGCTCTTCCCACCTACCCTGGATCTCAAGGAATCAGTTGGCCCTTTGAACGCGGAAGCCATTCTCAGCCATTTCCCATTTTCTGTAGGCCATTCAGAGGAAACGAAAGCCTCTTTCTGGCGGGGGTCGTGGGCTGAATGGACACCGGGAAAGATGCTTATAACAACTTAAACCCGCGCCAAACGATCAAAAGTTCCCGACAGAGACCAAAAGATCCGAACCTCCGAAGTCTTATCAGCTGCTTTTACTGAACAGGAAGTCATAACCTTTAAATTTGTTAGTACGCCAGCATACGAAGAAGCTCATGATCAGTCAACGGATATATCACTGCTTGGAACGAGCCCAAGAAAACCCGGCCCCAGCAACCCAACCTGATGGAAGAGCGGCATCGCGGCTCGGTTATCAGACCTCTTGAAACCCTGCTCCATCTCCTCCTGAGCCGCGGCTCGCATAGAACAACAGGTGGTCACTGCTGCTCCTAGCTAATCACACGTAAAGCGGGTCGAACAGCATCAAACCGAATAGGCTCCCTCCCGGCCAACCCGCTATCTATGGAGTCAATGCGTATCTCGGGGCGCGTGGGCATTACCTCTAGTTTCAAATGTCCATTTGTTAACGTTTTCTCTGTATCTGATAATCAACCCCCCCGGAAATGCGGACCGCGGTTGGCAACTCTATCAGCGCGGCAACGCCCGCAATTGGCTGTCTCCCACGGAATGAAGCTAAACAAGTTGCCCCTATCATCCTCTGACAATTAGTCTTGATGCTTTGATCCCTGTTCCCCCGCGTTTTCAGCCCCGAACCCATGCAAGCCACGAGCGTGGGTGGTTTCCATGCCTTGTTCTAGACGGCGTCATCGGGCTCCTGGGGGGAGGGAGCTTGGATGCTGATGACTTGGCTAAATTGCGTCGTATCTCGCCTTGTTTTTTCTGTTTTGCTTTCTTCTTTTACTCTCACGAGAGTCTGGTCACCTCGAACAGACTGTGTTACTTCACCAACTAATTATATTGATACCTTTTCTCTGATCGTTGGATTCTTACTCCGCCCCCTATTTTGACTTTCTATATTCTATTCACAATCTTGGCATTCCAGTCTATCCCCTATCTTGGCTTGGCAACTGCCACTCACAACCTCAACCCAGGCACCATGGCGTCCACCCAATTAGGGTATGCCGCTGAGCTGCCCAAGACTCTCAGCATGATGAGCATTCTCGGCATGTCCTTTGCAATCATGGCTGTTCCCTTTGGCCTGTCGACAACATTCTACATCACCCTTGTCAACGGACAAGCCGTCACCATCATCTGGGGCTGGGTCTTGGTCTCCTTGATTTCTCTCAGCATTGCCGCATCACTTGCTGAAATCTGCGCCGTCTATCCCACAGCGGGAGGCGTGTATTACTGGTCTGCGATTCTCAGCACTCCCAAATATGCACCGGCCGTCAGCTTTATCGACGGTTGGATGACGTTGGTGGGCAACTGGACCGTGACGCTGTCCATCAACTTTTCAGGCGCCCAGTTGATTCTCAGCGCCATCACCATTTTCAACGAAGACTTTGTCCCTAACGAATGGCAAACTGTCCTCTGCTTCTGGGCTGTCATGTTGGTTGCCGCTCTCATCAACGCGTTTGGGTCCAAGTATCTCGACCTCTTCAACAAGCTCTGTATCTACTGGACCGGAGCTAGCGTCGTCATCATTCTCGTTACACTTCTCTCCATGGCCGATACCAGGAGATCCGCCGACTTTGTGTTTGGTCACTTTGACGCGTCTGCCAGTGGATGGCCAGGTGGCTGGTCCTTCTTTGTTGGACTGCTCCAAGGTAAGTAGACCTCTTGAAACTTGCTCTCATTCTTGTACTGACACAGTTGCAGCTGCGTACACTCTTACAGGATACGGAATGGTTGCCGCCATGTGCGAAGAAGTCCAAAACCCCGAACGCGAAGTGCCCAAGGCCATGGTCCTATCCGTCGTCGCAGCCGGTCTTACCGGAGTGATATATCTCGTCCCCGTCCTCTTCGTTCTTCCCGACGTCACCGCCCTCCTCGCCAGTAGCCAACCGATCGGACTGCTCTTCAAAACCGTCACGGGCTCTGCCTCGGGAGGCTTTGGCCTGCTCTTCTTGATTCTTGGCATTTGGCTCTTTGCCGGCGTTGGCGCTCTTACCGCTGCGTCTCGCTGCACTTATGCCTTTGCTCGTGATGGTGGAATACCTGGAAACCTGTGGGCCAAGGTCAACAAGACTCTCGACGTCCCTCTTTGGGCTATCATTCTTTCCACAGCTGTCGATTGTCTCCTGGGATGCATCTACTTCGGCTCGTCTGCCGCCTTTGGCTCATTCACCGGCGTCGCAACCATCTGCCTCTCGGCTTCATATTGTGTCCCCATCCTGGTCAGCGTAGTCCGAGGACGACAAGCCGTGCGGTCTTCCCCATTCCCCCTCGGCAAGCTTGGTTACGTCTTGAACTATATCAGCCTCGTTTGGATCTGCCTCGCCGTCGTCATCTTCTGCATGCCCGTCTCGTTGCCAGTTACAGCTTCATCGATGAACTACGCCAGCGTCGTGTTTGCTGGATTTGGAGCCATCAGTGGTATTTGGTACTTTGCCTATGCCAGGAAGCACTTCAAGGGCCCTATTATTGTCGACATGGGCGCTGAGGAGTATAACTCGAATGCTGCGACTGATGTTGAGCATGAGAAGGGGTTGAACATTTCTGACAACTCAGCGGATGAGGAGTCTAAGAAATGAGCCTGTCGATTGTATGAGAGCAAAGAGCGTGCAATTTATAGCATTGAATCTAGCCAGTTTATGCGTTGAGCCTGTCATTACTCGAGCCGAGACCTGACTGTTGAATGACGTTTCTTCTGACTGGGCTGTTCTTCCATGCCTTACGCCACATTAGTATTGTTGTCATATAATCAGTCCTATAACTCAAAACTTTATTATATAAACTGAGCTCATGTGCAAACCATTTTGATTGGAATTTGCAGTTTGAGATCAAGTGCCTGGTCATGCGACTCTTCATTTGCGGATAAGAGTGAGTGACTATTACCATCCTATACGCCATTACGCTCCTCCCAATTATCTATGTTCTTTTACTACTCAAACATATCTACAAATGTATTACTCTAACATCACATAATATCCTCGACATGGTCCGCTGTGTCGCCCTGTTGAGTGTCAAGTTGCAACCTCTCGGCGATACCTATACGGTTTAATCCTCCCAGTTCTCATTGAACAACAGAGATGCAATCAGTCAACCCTCTTAACGCGCTGATGATCCCTCAGTACTTCTCTTTCTTCTGTCAACTTGGGTTGGGCTTGGCGCAATGTTCTCAAGAGGAATGTTCTGGAGTCTGCTAAAGAGCCCTGGTTTGCCAACAGCTGGGGCTGGTCGTGGGGTAACAGAGGCATCTGAAGAAGACGTCTCCGAGGCTGCATCTGATAGAGGCCGATCGGTAGGTCTTGTGGAGCCAGGTATATAGCCGTTGTTTGGAGGCCGTTCAGTTACTTCCTCCTCGGTTAATGCCTGAGATTTGGGCATGTACTGCACATCTGGGATGTACCACGAGATCCACGCCGAAAGAAGCATCAAGGGTATTAAGGTAAGCAGTCTGATCCCAAGGGCCCCCTCCCGGCTCTTCCATGCAGAGATGAAGCCACGGATCAAGATGGCTCCCATCTTGCCTGATGCTGCCGCGATGCCGTTAAAGGTTCCTCGGTAGGTGGTTGGGAAGATCTCTGCCGCGAGGACAAAGATGAGCGTGTTTGGACCAATGTTGAAGACGAATTGGAGAATTGCGTAGCAGACAATGGCCGCAACATGTCCTTCTCCTTCCTTGTCGGTGAGAAGCGTGGCTCCAGTGATTGCGAGAAGGATACTAATGACGAAGAAGGTGACGATGAGAATGACCTTTCTGCGGAAGAAGTCGATGATGAGGATAGACCCAAGGCTGCCAAGGATAGAGGCAATCGAGACGGTCAGGATGGATCTCATGGCGTTCTGCTCGATCATCCCGTCGATGGTGTTGTTGAGGTTCCAATAGTCCTTGTTCCACCTCTGCGTTTCACAGGTACCATTGCCTCGTTGGCTCGACTCGGGAAAGTTTCCAAAGGTATGAAACACAATGCCAGCGCACTCTTCAGAGCCTGGGCGGTGGTACAGCGTGGCCAAGGCGCTGCTCAAGTCCATGGTCAATCCGTACCAGGGAATATCCATGATGGCCCAGAGGAGAGAAATGATAAAGAGAGGTCTCCAACCTTGCTTGGGTCCTGTGAGGTACTCCCAGGCGGTAGAGTACCAGGCGTGCCAGGGCTTGTCGCGGTCGTCTTGCTCTTGTGTGGGCGCGGCGTTGAGCTCTTGAGCCTCTTGGCCAGTTCCGTTGCGCGGGTAGAGCCTCATGGCAGTCAGTACACCCTTCCGTGAGTCCTTCATGATGGCTGCGTAGAATCTCGGAGTCTCGGGGATCGTCAGACGAAGCACGATGGCGATGGCGGCTGGGATGAGAGCGACACCGACAGTCCATCGCCAGACTTGGTCGGCGACTAGCTTGTGCCCTGCCTCATCCTCAGGATCCCAATTCCGAAGCGTGGTCCGGAGGGCGCCGAGACTGACTCCCAGTGATAAGAGACGTCCGAAAGACTGCATTGAGAAGACGGCCGACAGCATGATGCCTCGGGACTGAGTCGATGCCCACTCGGCAGTGATGATACTCGAGAGAGGGTACTGGAAGAGATTGTCAGCTGTCAATTGACTTGGATAGCTTCACGTATCAGTAACTCACTTCAGCACCAATGCCAAACCCAAGCAGGAACCGCCACCATGATACCCATGAGTAAATACTCATTGATCTGTCAGGTCCGTTGCCATTCTCCGCCATCAGGCCCTCAGATGACTGCACCATGCCCATGGTAGCAACAATCAGAATGGCAAGCTCTGCACCGTACCACTTCTTTCGTCCAGAACGGTCAGCAAGGTGACCCATCACCAGCATCCCAAGGATGGTGCCGACGAGGGTGAGCTCATCGATCACCAGACTAGGATCCCTCCCCAATCTTTCATTGGGCGGGTAGACATAAAACAAAGCAATTGAGAGAAAGTCGACGGCAAAGAGACTGTAGGAAGAGGCGAGGAAGCCAGAGGCGGCAACAAAGAAGACCCTAAACTTGAAACCACCATCGTTGACGATCTTGGTGATCTGTCTCTCGATCTCACGGGTGGTCTGAGCGGAGTTTTAGCCCACCCGCCGTTGCAACGCATCAAACGGCGCTGGGATGCTTGTGGGGAAAACGTACATAGTCCTGCTCCGGCCCCAGTTCCTCGGGATAGCTCAGCCAGAATCGATATCGACGTCCAGTCTGTCGATCAGTCTCACTCTCGGTCCGGGCAAGGTGGTTAGCCATGGTGGAGTTGCGCTGATGCACGGAAGAACAGTGAGGAGAGCTTGCATGGTGACAGAAGTTGGTTCGTCCAAAGTCCATATAGCAACGGCAGGGCAATTCCTGACAGCTGCGTACACAGCCTGGTTTGATTAAGCCACAATCATCCCACAGGTTAATTTAACCAGGCGTGCCGAGATGCGATAGTGCCTTGCAAGGCCATTTCGCGAGACCTGGTCCCCTCGAATCAGGAGGCGGCGTTGCCCCTCGTGATAGACATGGAGTCTTTTATTTGCCCTCAACTCCACGACCCCGTCAGCCGCAACAGGGTTGAAAGGGTGTCGTCTGGGCTCAATATTGATTAGGTGCGTCTGCAGGTAATGTGACGAGTTGTGCCATTTCACCTTGCCTGATTTCACCCAAGAAAGCCCTGCGAGGCCTCTTCTCCACCAAAGCAATCGATTCCTCGTCGAGGACAATAGAGAGAGCCCACCTCTTGCAACATGTCCTGCAAAGCATGGCGGAACTTGCGTTAGGGGTCGTGTCACTGACCTTTCAGGTTGTTTCGCTAGTCAACTCTGTCATTGATAGCTTTGATCGCATCCAGAATGCCCCACAGGAGCTGCGAGACTTTCGCCAGGGCGTCGTGCGTCTGCAGCGGCACTTTGAGTTCCTCGGCGCAGACGTGTCCGGTGTGCCGGATCTTGGCTTCTTGCACGTCGACGATGCCACGGCCATCGAGGAGACGCTCACCCTGTGCAAGGACCTTTTGCAGCAGCAGGTCAACCGGCAGGAGGGCATGGTGACCAAGGTAGTCCGTGGCGTCTGGACCCTTCGGAACAGTCAGAAGCTCGTCAAGTACAAGAACCAGATCAATGATCACTATACACAGATAATACTGCCTAGCTGGCTGCGATGGATAAGGTGAGCATGTCTCAACACAGCCAACAGGGTATCCCGTCCTGTCACTGACTGGGATGGTGATCGACTAGTGCGAGGAACTACTACCAACCACCGCAACAAGAATACTTCGATCCGACTGTGGAAGTGGAACCGGATGATCGAAGCTCCCTGGTCTCTGCACAGCAATTGCAGAGCATGTCTCAGAGTCTTGATGAGCTCAGAGCCGCCTACAGCAGAGAAGAGATTGAGCACCGACTCTTCGAGATCGATAACCAAGTGCGGGCATGGCGGGTTGAGCTTGGACTTGATGATGAGGCGGAGGACGATGACTATCTATTCCCGCGGCGTAAGTGCAATCTTTCGACGAGCATTGGCTGCCGAAACCAGACGTTTACCGTGGCTAACACTGGAAATTAGGCCCATCTACCTTGAGCTACGAGTATGCTCCAACCACTCTGTACGTTGGAAATCAAACTTTTATCGTCTTTGGTGTTAATATGCGTATAGATATTTAGAAAGTGCTCCCCCACAACACCGAAAAATCCGACTTGAAAGACTCCATATCATGGCTCGCGACGACGAGTCTCGAATCCTACAGTACCAGGACCACGATGCGACCATACATGTCACGCACATCGGTACGCGGTTTGCCTCTCTTCCCGTCACCGCTTAACCTTGTTAGTGCCCTTCGGGTCTATCCCCTGGACGCCAGAACTATCTTCGAAGCGAGTGTCGTTCCTCAAAGACCACTTGATCACCGTTGTCGATGGTGAAGGTTATCATCTCTACCGATTACATCCCAAGTACAAGTTCCACGACCAAGACGCCTGCGAGAAATTCCAGTCGACTCTCCGAGAGAGAAACTTTTGCGGGGCGTACGAACCCGTCGAGATTAAGATGGGCAGCCGGAGTCTCCGGACCGTGGCTAGGAGGCAGCTGATACGGTTCTGGCATCGGACTGGGCAACAAAATGTTCCCACGACCAACACAATGACCTTTTACAAATCTTCAGGCAGTCAAACAGGGTGTCATGAGGAGCTTAACCTGGCGGATTACGAGCCCATTAGTATGCTTCCACGACGCCGAAGTCTCTCTGGGTTCGGAAAGAAGCCCGCCGAGTCCAGTACGGTTGACCTATACCCATATAACCAAAACTCAAAGCGGGTGAATATCAAGTTTGAAACACCTGAAGGTGAATATTCCACCTCATTTCTTTGACTTGACATCTCTAACCTTTTCCTCAGAAGCCACAGATTTCAAACAGCGTTTTGACTCGATACAGAGAGGAACATATCCTCCACCTCCGTCCATACGGAGCGAGTCCAGAAATACAGGGTCATCGTTGGCCCCTACCCCATCTCTTACAACCTCTCTAGCTAGCCCGACCCCCTCAACTGCACCCAGTATTACCATGGATATAGACCCGTATGACGAAGCAAACTCATGGGGAGCCGCATTTCTGCATTTCAGGCCCCAGTCCTAGAATGCGTCGCTGTACTAATACAACACTGTAACCACTCCTTCAATTTGTAGCAGATTTGAAGACGAAGGCGAAGCATAAACAAAGATGGAAAGGGGAGCGCAAGGTTTTATTAATTACATACCAGCCTGTTAGTTAATGTAGCGTCTTGTACTTGAGCCTTAACTGGCGTTCGGTGTTGTTACTACGACAAGGGTTTGATTATGGTAATTGTACGAGTACATCTATTATAATTGTAACTTGATGCTTCGAGTGCTTTTTGCTTGGGGCAAAGGCTAATATTGCCTAGCATACCCCTAATAGAAATGGATGTCCGTGGCCGCCGCCGAGACTCTAAGGAAGTTGTCAGTAACACCGAAACCCACCACTATGATCGCCACCATCAGTTCCACAACACCAGGACAAGCCAACTGCCGTTAGTTCTTTGTCCGTACCACTCTCGCGTACGGTATTAATCTGGGAGGCATAATGACCTCGGGAAGTTGGGTGTCAGCCGGAACCACCGGAAGGGTTATACAAGAGCGCCATATGCTTATTGAAGCTAACTTTGAACCGGTCGAGCCAGAGACTCGGTCAGGTCCGGGCTAATGGATTCAATTGCACATGTGAGTTTGATGGTGTCTGACAAATCGACCCTTTCCTTTCACTGCTGGCTCTTGATAGCAGTACCGAGGTTGACATGGGTTGTGAGTGCCTCGGCCAATTGGGAGTCTGCCGCAAACAAGCTCTCTTGACAATCCCAGGCACTGCCGTTTGAGTTCCTTGAATTGAGACATGACTAGCTTGAGAAGCAGGGGCATGGGCGGTTCGCTAGGGTGGAACTATTAGAGCGCGGAAGCCAGGCGTGAGTGCTGTCGACGTCATAGAGATGAAGGCTGGGTGGTCAATTGAGTCGAGTCAGCATGATGTCTGCTGCATTAGCCAAGCCTGGAGGTTGCAGTTTCATGCGGCTCTGATCTTAATTGATCCAAGATCATCACCCGCTAGTGATGCAGCCGAGACACGGATGCTTAATTTGCCAGGATATGCTGGTTGACGGGCGGGGAACGGTTTGCAAAAGGTCTTGAGAGAAGCTGGGGATCGCGATGACGGATTGTTTGTAGATTTTTGACGGCGCCATGACGTTCGGAAAGTCTCATTCAAATGGTGACCCCGGGCTCTTTTAAAGCTCTTGGTCGTTGATGGGTTTGAACATATATCGTGCCCATCCGAGCCAACCTTTGCCTGGGTCTTCCTCCATCTTCCCCTTGCATTCTCATGCAACAACCTCAACTGCCGACACCCAAGAAAACATGGCTCCGCTCCTCTCCCCGCAAGATCTAGGCTTGGCCAAGATCCTCGCTCGTGCTTCCGCGACGCTCTCCCCGCCGACGCTGGTGGTGCGACAGAACCCCCCAACCACGACCGTCACCGTCATCTCGGACGACGACGGTGATAATGGTACACATCTGAGTGGTGGTGCCATCGCAGGCATTGTAATTGGATCAATTGTCGGCTTCCTTCTTCTTCTCTGGATTCTCCGTTCATGCATGAACCTCGGGGCGCCGCCGCAAGAGCGTGAGAAGTGGTATCACTACAAGGAGAAGTCGCCGCCTCGACGACATCATCACCGCTCTAGAAGCAGAAGACGACGCTCCAGCATCTCGGTGCCACCCTCTGTCGTTGTTCGAGATTCCAGGCCTCGAAGCTACCGTCGCAGCGTGTCGCCTGGCTATTATTACAGCGACTCCGATCGGGGCCGTGGTTCGCGATACTACGTCTGAGCGGGCCAACAAGGCATGTCGCCTTTTCCAATACCATTGATCAATTCAATCGCTTGGAATCGATTTGTGGAATAGACGGGGATTGGGTCTGGCGAAAGGTCAACGCAGTAATGCGATGTGACGATTTATGAGATGAGCCACGACAAGAAGCGAGTGAGTGGTGGAGGAAAGAGACGACTTTCGACAATTGCAATTGAGATAATGGTACGACATTGAATACATATAAAATAATATCTCGAGATAATCTTGCTGTGTAATGCTTGCATCGCGACAAACTATGGGATACTGTTGACTGTAAAGACGACGGCTGTTCTCAAACAAGCTTAAATTCACCCTTCCTGTACGCCCGACCGGACCCAAAAAGCCTTAAAACGCCTCAAACCATGCCCGACTTATGAATACATCGGGAGAGCCTGGTACTTGAACGGCGCCGCCCGACGCAGTACTCTGTTGATGCCACGGTGTATTGTGAACCGGAAGATATAGACAATGCACACGCCAACCGCAGCACCAAGCAGGCTGAGGTACAGGATATGCAAGGGCTCCATTCGGCTTCCTCTAACCGGTGCGTCGAGCAGCCTGGTGACGGTGTATTCGTTCTTGGACACGGTGGTCGAATGAGCGAGAACATTGCCGTCTCTATCAAGCGCAGCCACGCGAACAAACTCGTCCGAATCTTTCGGGATCCCAATCATCATCTCAAAAGCCGTCTTCTCGGTGAACCCGAGATCGCGAAACTCATCACTCAAGGCATCAGAGGCGCTCTGCAGCAGCCAACTATAAACCTCGGTGGCGCCGTTCCAGCTGACAAACAGGGCATTCTTCTTTGGCCGCATCGCGACATCCGGGAGGGTGTTCGGGCGTCCGACCCAGGGGTACTTGAATGTGCGGTAGTTCTTTACCCAGGAGCAGACGTCAAAGTTGATGGGCCCGATGTGTGTGTCGCAGAGGACATGGCCTTCTCGCGAGAACTCGGTGAAGGAGGGGACGTGACCCCATCCGACGAGGACGTTGCCATTCGGGAGGACTTGGACGGATCCTTGGGAAGGGGAGAGCATCTTTTGCGGCGAGATGTACTCTTGCTCCAAGCTCACTGTCATTGCGTCCATGTCGAGATTGATCATGAGGCCACGGCTGAACTTGGCCGAGTTCTGGTTGCCATTCGAACCATTGTCAAACACTGTCAAATTATTCTTCCCCTGCCAGGCAGCGTGATGGTTCCATGTAAAGTTGGAGGCAGCCCCGTCCGAGAGGTCGCCGAATGAGCTATTCGCGCCGCCGAGCTGCCAGAGAACACTCCCGTCCTTCCCACTGATCGCAGCGACGTTGCAGTAGTAGCGCGAAGATATAATGTAGTCTCCCGCCTCGTCCTTGTCAACACTGTTAATGTGGAAGAAGTCAAATGCGTTCTTCCCCGTCTTGCCCTGCCCGTTGATGGGCGCGAGACTGTCGCCTATGGGGAAGTGGTCGGAGGCGTGCCATTCGAAGACGAGCTCGTCCGTGTTTAGGTCGATCTCCTGGAAGATGCTGTCAAAGATCCAGCCGTCGGGGATTCCGTACGCAGATAAGTCGGCAGGCTTTCGGTTGTAGATGGTCATGAGCGCGGTGCCCTCTTCGGTGATTCGGAACTCGTGAAGGTCGCCGGTGAAGTCGCCAATGGGTATCACTTTCTTGAAGACTTCATACGATTCGTCCAACTGGCCACGTAGTGTTAGTCGCCTCTTTGCTTCGCAAAGTCTGAGAGACCCTGGGTGCCGCTCCATGGCTTACCATCAAGTAGTATCCCTCGCCAAATGTCCCATTATCCGTCCCATGCCAAAAGGTGATGTAGTCCTTCCCGTTAAAGCGCTGCACCTTGACGTCCATGGCCTCTCCCCATCGCGTCTCCATCCATACGAGATTACCTGCATTGTCGAGAATCACAGGTCCCGGAGTATCGACGTAGAACCCGCGCGGCTCGGCAAAGATGTACCCGCTGTCGCATCGCTCGTTCGTCTTCACCACAAGTGGCCATGGCGACTGCGCACCAAACGATTCGTAGCTCCTGTGCGGGTAGGCGCCGTACAAGCCCCAGTCAAACCATGATGCTGAGCGCTCGTCGCTCTTTTGGGTGACAAGACTTGAAGCTGAAGCCGAAGAGAAGAGACCCTGTAGATACAGCATCAGGGCCAGCATTAGCTGGACTCGGAGGGAGGCTGGTGACATTGGAGAGAGTGGTCGGGGCTGAAGTTAAAGGTCACTTCGCGGGAGCATGAGATGGCGAATTGAGTGTCCCTTTCTGGTCTTGAAAGCTACCCTTCTTGTTTACCTCGATTCGCTTCAGAGTAAGAATCGAGCAGGAAGAAAGGGAGGAGTGGGTTGATTAGCACCTCGTTCGCCGTGGGTACCTCCAGGAGAGATGGACTGAGGGCCCTCCACACACCAGCAACCTCCGTCTTGGCTCATCTGGGTATCCCACTCTTATCCCTTGGCGGGATGGAACAATGTAGATTGCTAGAGCCATGTCGCATGCTGAAAGAGCGTGGGATGAGAGATGGAGAAGGTAGTGCAGAGATCAGCATGCTGCGCCGACTTGTGCTCGCGTCCATTGTTGCGTAAACCCCCATTCAAGTGTGGGTGAGTGTGAGGCGGCATGTGGGATACCTACCACACTGTGTTGATGAGGTCCGTGGGGAGGAGACAAAGAACTCCATGTGTTGTCCCCCACCAAGCTTCTCCATCATCGATGCCCAGTGCCAATTCTGTTCCTGAGCGCAGGGATCCAAAGAATATCCGCCCTGACCGCGTATAAGGTGATGCCGACAAGACCAACATCAAAGTGTCAGTGACATCTCACCACGCAAGCTGCGAACCACCAGGGACCCATGGCATGCATGGTGTACCAACTGAACATCCCGAACAGGCAAGCGGTCACGGACATGGTTATTTGACTGTCCAGGAACCGCTGCGCTCAAAAGACTTGGCTTCTTACAGTGGGATAAGGTGGTTTGTGCGTCCTTCGGGGCGAAATGACCAAGAAAAGGCATCGTCTTCCGACACGACATGACACGCGTACAAAACTGGGGATGTAAAAGACGGGCATCCCACTTCCCTCGGTCTGGCCATGATACATTGAACATTGATACGCGTGTCATCCAAGTCGTGGGGTCGTCAAGGTTCTGTTTTCCTCGGACAAGCGAGAGCGCCAGGGCTCGCTCTCTTTCCTTTCATGTCATTTGAACCCACCTTTTTGCTGGGTTGATGCTCCGAGGTGAAAAGCCGCCAGCGATGAGATCAGGCCGACCCTCTTCATCGTATTCTGATTACAGGGCCACCAAAGTTTTCTCTCAGGCATAGATATATGACACAGCTGTTTATTAGGCTTTTTAACGACTTTGCTTTCCCGGCACTGTCATCCCCATGGTAGTCATGCCGCCCAACCACTTATCCACAATGAATCTTGATCTGTAACCTAGCATCGCGAGATTCTGTCATCCCATTGCATCCCTGGGACAATCACTGTAGGCCACTTCCTACTCGCTCCGTTTTGATGACGTTGTCCGACACCTCAACCTCACAGTCGCCCGACGGCCCGACAACCAACGTCAACTCGAACTCGCATTTGTCATATGCCGTTTTGCTCCATCCGGTTGGCGCGCCGGAACTCAGCTTCGTACCTTTGTGGACTTGGATATCGACGTTGAGGAGCTCCTTCATTCCACATTTCCATCCTTCGGTTGATGAGTATTCACTCAAGGACGGTTCATCTTGGACACGGAGTACTCACCATCTTCCACCTTCTTGGGCAGGGCTGAGCTTTTACTCTTTAACCACACAATCTTCTCAGTCCATTTCCTTGGGTCGCTCCTCTCCAGGCGCTTGGTGATGGCGAGGGTTATTGGTTTGCCGACCTGGATGGTTTCCCCAGACTTTACCAGCCAACGAATGCGATCTGTTGCGAACATGGTCGTGTCCGCGGGGTATTGCTTGATATTTTTGCCGAGAGCAGACCCTTGAGGTTGCGGCTCCTCGACGATGATGCCATAGTTCGCTCGTGCCATGTGTTCTCTGAGTGCGCGAGCCTTAGTTCTTGGATTGTGGAGAAGGCCCTTGACCACGGCCGTCCGGGCATCACCCTCAACTCTTCGGACCTTTGATCCGGCGAGGCAACTGTTCGCTTCGTTTGCCAAAACATTCAAGTGCGCGGTCAGTTTTCCCCAGACGTAGTCGGAGCTCACCAGGTCACCCGAGAGAACGACGCAATCCTGGCCGAGATTAGAGAGCGACCAGTGGCCGAATTACAGCCTAAACTCACCACGCGTTTGGCTGTGTCTTTCCTGCGATTATTGGCTTCAAAATTGCCAAGTGCCTCCTTGATGAGACCTTTTATTTCCTTCAATGGAACCTTGAAGCAGCTTTCCAGTTCCTGCCTATTTCGGGGTCAGCTCCGGCTTTACTTCATCTTTTCTCGCGCATCTTTTAGCTAGAAATCGTACCTTGTGAAGGACAACTTGCCTCTCTGGATCCCAAGGCCTTGATTGCTGTACGACTCTTTGAGCCCCGCCACTTGGATGACGAGGTCGTCGCCGACTAGATCCCAAATCTTTGGCCCAAATGTGTGCTTCCAGGACTGGAAACCGTCGCTTTGTGAGGCTTTCCGGGCAAAGTTTCTCGGCAGCCCTGATCGAGCCCCGGGATGCCCCTTGATCCGGTCTTCGATAAGCTTGGCGAACTCACCGTCGACCCTTGTGGAACCGACCCCAATACCACTGATGGGGTGGATTTCCCCCAAGGTTAGGGATCCAGTTGTGTTCGCTGTTGCCCTGACGAAGGCAAGATCAGTCGTTTCCCCTCCTGCATCGATCAATAAAAAGACGTCGTTCTTGTGGACTTTGCCGACCGTCTTCGGCCGGCACGTCAAGACGGCTGCAGCCTCAGGTTCCGTCAGCCCCAGCGTAACCTTGTGGAGTTTCTGCTCGCCAAAGCCTGCTTTGGAGATTATATCTTTGAAGCAGTGACTGACGGGGGCTTCCCATGTCATTGGGGTGCTGAATATGAAATCGATTGTCAGAGACTCCCAGGTCTTGAGCCTGAGTGGTAGGCTGAAGTCAAGATCGGTGCTGATGAGCTCGGGAATCTTGATGCTGATGTGGGTGTAGATCTGACTCAGGTACAGTGTCACAAGCTCGTGTAACTGATCTATCGTCGGTGGCGCCCAAGGCTCATGCCCATCGCTTGCCAATCGCTTTTCGTGCACCTTTGGGTCCAGGAGCAGCTTGAAAAACCTCCATGTTTTGTCTTTGGCCAAGCCTTTGCAGAGAAAGCCCCATCTTGTCTCCCGTCCACTCACATCTTTGGCCAGGAGAGTTGGGACCTGATCTTCTAGCCCAGCCTCTCCAGGCCACTGACTGATGGTGTTGATTCCGTTGCTCTTCTCTCTCGGGGCGTTCCAGGATACACCTGTAAATGTTGAACAGTTTGGGGGAATTCAAAACTTGAGTGGATCGAGGCGTTCACATACCTGTATACGTTGTGCCGAAATCTATGCCGACACAAAGGTCCGGCTGACGACTGTTCATAGTGACTACCAGTACTCACCCAGCATCAAGTGCGACGGCGAGTGGGTACTGTGGTTGGCTGCAAGGAGATGCTGGGAGTCCAAAACGGGGAGCCTGCCAGCAGGCTCCAAAGGTTCTCTGTGACATATACATAGTAGCCACAGTAGTCAAGCGGATTGAGCGCAAGGTAAGATGGACGGAGAAACATGACTGGTCCTGGTGGAAGCCGAGCTGCAATCGATAGATCATCTTACTACTGTACAGAGTCAATCAATCAGGGTGGAGGCGCCAGGGGGTTCTCCCTTCAGCTAATTGGCTATGGCAAGCAAGATCGCTGCGAATACCCGCTGTTGAGTTGGTATGGCTTACAGGTTGAGACGCTGAAGCAGGCCTCCGGGGGGGAAAGAATGTGCAAAGGCCGGGCAGCAGCCTGGAACTGTGCAAAAACACCCGCCCTTCGTCAGCGGCCTTACTTCAATTGGGAGCCCCGGGGACAGGAGCATCCATCTGCCAATGAAATGAATGTTTGGCACATGCTTGTGCTCAACCTTACGTCCGGAACGATGCCATCCCGTCCAAGAGATCAGCGTTCGACGTCAAACACTGTCAGTGCCGGGATTGGATTGGAGCAGGGACGGGAAATATTGCTTTTGGTCGCAGCTGTTGTCTTCTCTCGCCACCGAAAACGACACAATCCTAATCCTGCGCCGCCTACACCAGTCGCCAGGACGAGTTCCAATGTGCCGCTTGAGTTATCGCGACAAGAGCTGGGCACAAACATTAGATTCACTGTGCTCCCAAACCGTTGCCTATTGACTGGGGCATCCGACAGCGTGATCGAAAGGGCATGCTAATCCAACTCCACGTGGGCGGCAGTTACCATTGTGACGCCAGAAACTATCCACGCGTCCCTGTGCCGGCTTCAGCTGACTGAGGGCCCCTGTCGTACGGCTGTGAGATTGGCCATTGATCCGAACACCCGTTGCGCAGCCATCCGTCATTTATTGGCGCTGGTGAGATTCTCGAACCCAACACTCACTCTATTAGCGAGCTTTCTTTCTTGCTGCCGACTGTCAAGGGGTTGTCCCTGTCTGTACCTAGGTAGAGTTTCCACAGAGAGTCAGGATTTTTCTGTAACCACATCCACCCGCCCTCTCTTCTTCCGCTGACTCTGCTCTTGATGTAATGGTTCCAGATGACATGGAGCTAACCCCTCCTCCCACCCTCCTTCCCCCAATTTGGTAGTCGTTTTTCGTGTTTGAACTCGGCTCCTGAGTCAAGAGTCTGAAACTCGCAGAGGCCCTCATCATATGGTTCGGTAAAAGGTATTCTTTTATCCACCAGGGGGTTGAATAAGTCGAAAGATGCTCGCCCACGGATATGTGCAGGTTGAGATTTAATGATCTCTTTTATCTGTTGATAGAGACGCTCGACTTCGGTATCATTATCTTCCATCGTTGGCTTTAAGTCTTCGTAGTCATTTGATCTAGATCCAAAGATACTTCGAAACCGACGGGTGGAGGTCTAGGATTATCAGTGTATTCTTCGATATCGTGCCCGACAACTCCTCTTGGAGACCTCATTGAAACTAACAGTAGTCTGGGAGCTTTGCTCGTGCACAAGTGTTTCCGCTTTCTCCAGAGTCTCGAGAGCCTGGGTCATCGCCTTCTCAACGGTTTGGGTAAGGTCGTAGTGTTTTGCGAGGAGACCATCATGCTCGGCAGATAGCTTGCTTAGCTTCCAAATATTATCCTTGTAGGTTTCAACTTCTTTCTCAGGGTTTTCGAGTTCGCGTGGGGGGGGCTGGCCTGAATGCCGGGCCCTATTCGAAGAGGAACGCATTCTTGAGAGGGACGATTAAAGAGTACTGGCCTTCCAGCCCCAACAATACCTGCCCAGTAGGTGTTTTGAGGGCCCGGGGACCTGCTCAATAGGGCAAACCAGCACGGCCCCGCTCTCCATCCGGAGACGGAGATGGGAGGCTACAGAATCCCCGGCAGGGGGCCGGGACTGGCCACTCAGATACTCCATACAAAAGCACGGGATCTCCCCTCCCTGTGCGGCATCCTTGCGCCAGACCAAACTGAGTCTAGTTGAAGCTGTCAAAAGCTGTGAGCAGAGCTGAGGATCCGGAGGCGGAGTGTCCCTTTTCAGTTAGATCGACTGGCGCCTCGGAATCGCCTCCCATTGACGTGGTTCCTGGCCGAGCTAAGCTAAGCGCCTCCCAACATCTCAGCCAGCCAGCTCCATGGCTCCACTGTCTCAGGCAACTTGTGCAACCCATACGAAGGTGATAAGGCACTGTGCAGTGGATGTATCTCCCTCCTCCCAGCAGCCCGACCTGCTTCAACAAGACCTCGCGGAGGCCTTTTGTCGCTCTGCCCTCTTTTTCCTACCATCTTATCGACCATCAACTACCCGAACCAAGGTATCCATCCGCAAAGATGATCAACTCCTACTTCCTCGCCCCGAATCTTGGGACGGCACCACCTCCAGAAGGGCCTATCCATCTCGGCTCCATTCTCCGCAACCTCACCGAGTTCGAACCTCTCAATCGGAATGTCCAGGAGATTCCTCCGGATCAGTATGACCCTGTCGACGAAAAAACCGGATTTGAGATCTCCCTAGGTCAGCTTCATTCGGCTGATTGTGGTCTCAGGGCCGGGGCCTTGGAACTTCTTGGCTTGGGCGCCAACGCATCCATCGAACGAACTAAGGGCAGCAACGACGTGCTTTCATGCCAGCGCCTGGAAACCCGCACCTTCAGACCGACTGATTCCTACATCAAAAAAGCTGTGGATAAGACTATCATATCATTCATGCGGTCAAGCAGATTCAAGGTCCCCGTATACATGGTGACAGGACTCAAGGTTGCCTACGTTGCGTCCCGAACATCGAGCACCACCAGAGCTGCGGCCTTGGAGGCCAGCGCTGGTCTCGTCCCCTCTGGGATACCTGTGCAGCTCGGCATGAGAGCTGGCTTTGCGAACAGCCATGAGGTGGGCGAGAGTTGGAACTCCTCAACCCCCATCATCGTCGCGTTCAAGGTGAAGAAGATATGGCTAGACCGTAAGGAAGAGGTCAGGCACGAGGCGCACAACAAAAAGGCTGTGATGCTGGATGGAACGCCTTCCAACCATGAACCCGTGTTCACTATTCGATCGGACGATGAGTTCACGCTTGAAGAAGTGAACGAGATGTTTGGTAAAGGGGAGGATGGCATCTAAAGGAGGCGAAGGGGGCGAAGGGGGCGAAGGGGGCATGTTGATCAACCGCTGCTATGTTTTGTGGTCTTTGGCCGATTAGAAAACCTCAAATATCCTTTGATGATCCGTTCTTTCGCTATTGTGCTCCTATTAACCTTGGTGTCGGGGGGTTAAACACCACACCCCCTTATTCGTAACAACAACCGCCCGGGCACTCGGGCTCGAAGAGAACCTGCCACCGCTAGTCCAGAGCATCCCTAAGCCAGCCACGAATCTCTGCCACATCTCTGCCTTTGGCCACCCTACTAGGACAAACATAATCATAGCCAAGTCGAGGTTGAGAAGCCTTGAGGAATATCCGCTTCATTCCTTCCCTTCTGAATCCTTTGTGACGTCGAGTCTTATCCTCTTCCAATTCACTGAGACACTCGTCCACGAGTGTCAGGATGTTGGCTGCCATTCCAGTAGCAATGGCCGTAGAGTAGGATGTCCCTGGAGGCAAAAACCCGCCCCCTTTGAGTGGCGAAGGAATGCTCTCCCCCAACGTGCTGATATTCTCGCGACGCTCCATGGGGTTGGGGTTCATTTTGCTCGGATTCCCGTGTCCATCCGTCGCATGGATGGCCAGCACTTTGTCCATCCTTGCGGGGAAGGCCCTCTGCTCATTTGCACCGCTGTTGGAAGCCGCAGCGAAGACGATGATGCCCTGAGCTTCTGCCTTTTCGATAGCATCATAGATGCTTTGGGTCTCGTTTACCTTGGCGGAAATGTTGATGATATGAACTTTGAGCTCCATTGCCCAATTGATTGCCTAAATTGGTCAGCTCAGTTTTGCTGGAAAGGTGCGCCGCCTACAATACCTCGACGTACTGGTCCACAACGTATATTTTTTCTTTCTGGCAGACCTTCGCGATGTAGAGGTCTACGTGCGGCGCCATTTCCACAATCAAAGCCGCCACTCTTGTTCCATGCCCATCGACGTCGTGCGGGCAGCCTTCAATAAATGATTTCGTATCTTTGATTGATGTACCGGATGACCCTCGCACTCCCTTGAAGTGAAACTCCCCCTTGTCCACTCCAGTGTCAAGGACAGCAACCTTGATTGGCTTTTTGTTCTTCAGCCGCTCGATCTTGTCTTCGTAGAATGTGTCGGCTTGAAGCATGAATTCTTTGGCCGTGCTCTGCTTATAGGATAGCTGCTTGTGCAGCTCCGTCCTGGTCGTGTCCTGGGGCTCAACGGTGGCGGGCGCTTTGCGGTCTAGAGTTACTGAACAGTTCGGATCACGGCCATGTCTCGGGGGCTCGGCCTCGGATTTCTTGACGTTGTGGCACTCGTTCTCTCCCTCACTCTTGTCGACTTCGTTGACGTGGGATGCGTCTGGGGTCGTCGTCCGATGGCGAGTGCTGATGCAATCCCGGCCTCCCTCCAGGTCCGACTGGACGTCATGGCGCGAGGAATTGGGTTTTCGGAAACTCGATATCTTTTGCGCCACGGTTCGAAACTCTTTTGCTGTCTGCGGAAGTCGTACCAAAGACAGTTCTGGCGAATCTGCTTCATTGCAAAAGAGTCGCGTGGGTACAGGTTGGTGGAGATCCCCCGTCTTCAAGTGGCGATCGTTGCGCTCGCCGAAAAGGTCCCCAAGGGCCTCAAGAAGAGGGCGCACGTACCTCGACAATCGTTCATCGTCCTGGGATAGGGGTCGGTCGTTTCCCAGCTCAAGCAAGGCCATCTTCAACTGAAAGTCGAGCTCAGCCCTAGAATTCATCAAGTCCAGGCTTTTGGTCTCATTGCAGTTGGCAATGCTCTTGGTGATGAGGCGTATCAGCTTCCTGGCAGTGTCGATGGGGTCCTCATACCCGTCGTCGATCATCATGGCTGCAAGACCGGCTGCAAAACCAGCCGCGACTATCACAGGGTCGAGGGAGGAAGACAGGAGGTTAATTATCAGGTATGGGAAGAAACAGGGAGATGAATACAAGAATGTCGGTCAGGTCCACTGTGCCCGTGAAGGATAGATAAGGTCAGCTCGTTCACAGCCTTCTCCCCCCGCCTGAAACAACCTGTCGCATATTGACAGGGCTCCGGCAAGAAGGAAATCAAGGAGGCTTAAAATAGCAGCTTGCAAGGATGCCTTCAACGGCAGCCAAAGAGGCCTCGCCACTGTGGCTTACAAGGCTGCCTCCAAGGCTCCAATGGCAGCCAAATAAGCTTGAAATAGCAGCTTGCAATCACCGAATAGCTTATGATGGCGGTTTTAAGCTTATAGTGTTGCATGCGTAAGCGCGGTGCGCAGTTCATCCGTTCCTCGCACTGTCCCAGCCGCAGTCGATAGGGGTCAACTGAAGAAAACCTCCGAGGTTAAACCAGACCTTCGATTTCCCACGTGCGGTAGACGCGGTAGACGCGGTGTCGATCCATCATGGCGGTGCAATCGCTGGAGATGCCCGACATCTCCGGGTTGGCACTCATTTGCAGAAACCTTTTCAGCAAATATGCTACCTCTGACCCAGCGTGCTCTGCGCCACGCAAGAGCGCAGCCCGGCAACAGAAACGTTTCGTCACATGGTCTGACTTGGCCGTCTTCACTCGCCCCAGGACATCTCCGGACTGCGACGAGATTCGCGCCTTGGCGATTGAGCAGCTTTCCTTGATACGAACAAATCTAGAGTTTGGTATGTGGTCACGATCAACCTGAGGGCAGTGTTGAACTCTATTCAAGCTAATACCAAGTTCTAGCTGCTTTGCATGACGCAGAATACCCGGACACGTTAGATATTTTGAGCTCCCCCGAAGAAACCCAGAGACAAGAATGGATCCTACGATTGGAAGGAACGCCTTCAGAGGCCTTACACGCGGTCGAAGCCACCATTGATAAGCTGGACGAGCTCAGAGAAGCCTTCAATCACAAAAGTCAAGCCGAAGACCACACGGAAACAGGCAGCGAGGAGAGCAACTTCATGTCGATAAAGCGAGTTGTCCAGTCCAATTACCCGACTGCCTCTCCTTCCTTGCAGAATCACCTTGCTGGCTGGGTCTCGAAGCGGCACAGTTCCCTCCGACAACGGACGAAGCAACGGCAGCAGCCCGCGCGTATACAACAGACAGCCAATCATGCAGGAACTTCTGCGCCAACCGAGCCATCTGGAAGGGGTTCTAGTTCCCCAGAGAGTCAATCGAATCGCCATTCGAGGCGCGGCGTGTGTCTGGACACTCCACGACCGCGCTCCAGCTTCAATCCCGCCTCGCATCTGAGATTTGGGGGAAGCCCGATCGCTTCATCTTCACAAAGCGGCACAACGACCATGACTGGGGACGACGGCGTCGACTATCCCAAGCCACCCAAGGCAGAGCATGGGAAGCCTGCTCCCCAGTGCCCATACTGCTCCAAAGTTCTGGAGAGTTCTGATCTCTCGCAGCCAGCGTGGAAGTATGCCTCCGTCGTGCTTGTAAAGGATGGGAGTCGTGAACTAACTGGGACTACCTAGGCACCATGTGAACCAAGATCTCAAGCCGTACATATGCCTGTTCGTCAACTGTGATCAGCACGGTACCTCGTTCCAGAACGATGAGATGTGGGCAAACCACATGGAAAGTAGCCACGGGGAAAAATGGCCAAGCAAACTTAACGAGCAACAGGCAACTAGAACCCAGAGCAGCAGCTCAAAGTCACGAATGGGGCTTGTCTGTCCTTTATGCGATTCGTGGTCACTGACCAAAGGTGCGAAACTGCCGGATCAGTCTTGGCAACAGTCTTATCAACGCCGCAGACTAGCAGAGCACATTTGCGACCACCTGCTACAACTGTCATTCGATAGTTTTGGCGAACTTGAAAAGAACACCCGTCGGACTAGCCCATCTTCGTCAAGCGAGGAGACTGAGACCGGATCCGGTCAGTATGCGCCAAGCTTGAACTCCAACTCCGAGAATCCCAGCAACGGTGAAAGAGAATCTACCTCGGGCCTGGACCGCGGTTTTGACCAGGATGAGCCCGAAGTACCCGAGGCTATTGTTATGCCAGAGAGGCACGGGTCCGTCTCCGCAAACAAAAGGGATGGTTCCTATGACATGCCTACGGATGCCCCAGATGTGATTCACAGCTCGGTTTCAGAGGGAGAGGGAGAGAGAAGTACCGGGAAGGTGATCAACAAGCCCAACGAAGCATTTCCCTTCGTATCGTTCGAGAACAGGATGGACTCGAAGCAGATTCTCCCCCGCGCCGAGGCCGCTTTGAAACTTGCACAAAAATCACCAGATGACGCGGCACTGGACATGAACAATTTCTTGAATCGAAGCAACAACCCTTCGACTCTCTCAGGCATGAGAAATCCGGAGAACTGCAAGTCTCTCCAGGGCGCTTCCGCTGCAGCGGAGACCGTACATCAAAAGACGACGCAACCCCGTTCCCGGCCATTGAGCTCTGGGCGTCCCCAGTCTCTCTCGAGCATTGTCGAGATCGCAAAGGGATTCCTTTACCAGGGCAAGTACCGGGAGTCTGAAGAGGAATACCGGAAGGCGCTCGAGTTGCACGCCGAAGTCTTGAAGGCCAGCAGGCCTTGTATCATTTCAATCAAGGGCAACCTGGCAAATGTACTCACGAAGCAAGGCAAGCATCAGGAGGCCGAGGACACGTATCGGGAGATACTGGCCTTCAGCACCGACACTCTCGGCGAAGAGCATCGACACAGGCTTTCGTGCAGAAGTAACTTGGCAAGTATGCTGGAAAGAAAGGGGGAGTATGCGGAAGCGGAGGCAATTTATCGGGATGTATGGAAGCTTCACCTGGAGACGCGCGGGAACAACCACCCTGATACGATCTCAAGCTACAACAAACTTGCCAACGCATTGACAAGGCTGAAGAAGTTCAAGGAGGCTACACTCATCTACGAGGAAGCGCTTGAGAAGCGCAGGACGGTGCTAGGAGAAGAGCACCCGGACACAATTATCACCCTTGGGAACCTCGCAAACTCACTTCAGAATCAGGGGCAATTTAGCGAAGCCAAGGCAAAGTACGAGGACGCAATGATGGCTGGTAGCAAAGTGCTCGAATATGACCACCCACATCGACAATGGATTAGGGCTCGTCTTCAGGAATTGGCCAGGGATGAAGAGGTATGGTAAAGCGGAGTTCAGTACCTTAATTTAATTCTGAGAGATGAAAACTGTATTCTTAATTATCTTGTTTATTTAATCGCAAACTAATCTGAATCATCCATTATGGGGTTGAATAGGTCGAAAGATGGCCGCCCACGGACGTGTGGAGGTCGAGACTTGATGACCTCGTCTATCTGTTGACGTAGATCCTCCACTTTGCTGTTGTTCTCTTCCATCTCCAACTTGAGCTTCTCATAGCGCTTTAATTCAGATCCAAATATACCTCGACGAAGCAAGCGGATGAAAGATCGGTATTTGTAATGCTCATACACAAGTGCTTTCGCCTGATCCAGGGTTCTATAAGCCTCGGACCTTATCTTCTGAACGTTTTGGGTAAGCTCATAGTGTTTTGCGAGGAGATTGTTATTCTCACGACATAGCCTACTCAGCGTCCCAACAGCAGATCTATAGGCTTTAATTTCTCTCTTGGCGTTTTCAAGTCCGCGTGGGGAGAAAGAGCCTGAAAACCGTGTCCTATCCGGAGAGGAACTCATGGTTGAACTTTCGAGAGATGATTAAACTGTCCTGGCCTCCCGGCACAAGCAATTCCTGACTGGTAGATGTTTTGAGGGTCCTGGTTAGCAGGGATTCATGGTGAAGAGTAGATAGTGGCAATGGTGAGCGTAGTTGTAGCTGTAAATGCTGACTTTCGGAGTTGTTGGTAGTCGTGAACTTGATGTTGTGGGAGAGAAAACACATGTATTCTTGGTTGATGATTCCAATCTCAGGACGTAGGAATCCAGGGCTATTTATCTCTCAGGCTGTAGCCACTTTCACAGCCTCTATCTATTTATATATTCTTCCCTTTTTTCTCTTTGAATAGATATGTCTTTGTTCTTTCTTTGTGACCTGCTCCCCTTTGCGATGTTTTCATGTTCAGGCTTATCACCCAGTCACCCAGTCACCCCTCAAGAGCGAATAGACTTGTATGTGCCGCTCCTACAGCCAGGCCAAACCAGCTTCAACGCAATATGGGGACTGTGGGGGGCACATCACATCTCTTCTTGCTTCACAGCAGCCATCCTATCACACCCGGCGGTTAAGCATTCAGCCGACAGCCATAAGACTGACAAACATTTTATCTCTCACTGGCTAGGAAAATTCTTTCTTCTTTGTAAAAACTCATCTTTCGATCGTCTTTGCGGCACGATCTGCTGCATGCAAGGTCCGTGCCGCCATGCATGTCTTGCATCTACATACCGTATTTCCGTATATCCTAATCCTCCGAGCCTCTTGGTTTAAGCTTGTTTCTTGGGAATTTCCCTTTTTATGTGGTTTTGGTCCGTATTTCCATAATGCCGGCGCCAGTTTTGTTGATCTTCATGTCCCTTCGTGGGGCTAGGTACTCAATTTGAATCTTGCGTGGCTTGGAAGACATGCTCAACTCGTGCGGTGAATCGCAATTAGTCAGGGAATTTTTGCCTGGTGGGATATCCCACTTGAGTGTGTTTGATGGAAGTGTCGTTACAAGTCGTAGGTATATAAGCTAGGTAGTAGATGGTGAGAGATTCCAGACTCTTCCAAAGACAGAGTGACAGAACTTGATACAACTTGAGGTCGAGATGTTCAGAGCCGCTTTCCTTGTTTTATTCCTCCTCTTCGGGGCTATTTTCGGTAAGGAGATCATTTTAGTGACTTTTCAACCATTGCTCACATGTCGACTCAGGCCACCCTCACAAGGAGCCCGATGCTGAATCAATCAAGGCTCATAATGAAGTCCGACGGAGATGTGGTCCCCGAGTGGCAAAGATGAAGCGAGATCGACTGGCCCTGAGACGCCGTGATAATTCCGTTGACGCTGACTCTGGGGATACCGTCTATAAAATCAACGCCAAAGCACCCAAGTACAACAAGATCAAGGACTGGACCAACATTCTTACACCCGAGACGAGCCGTGGCCCCTATTTCTTGCCCAGAAGTCAGACTCTCCGTCAGGATATCCGAGAGGATGAGCCTGGAGTGCCTCTTTCTCTAGAAATTGGTGTCATTGACGTTGACACGTGTGATCCTTTGGATAGCGTGTTGGTTGACATATGGGTAAGTTTACAAAGGCAAGATTAACTATATGCCATATCGAATGCTGACAATTGGGATCATTTAAGCATTGCAACGCCACGGGATCCTATAGTTCCTTCACAGGCCTTTCTCCCAACACTCAGTTCCTTGACCTCTACTCTGAGCAGACTAACAATGGGACACTTGACCTTCACCAGGGCCTTCCAGACCTGTCTGTAAGTGTCTCCTTACTCTGTTCTACTGCGACATCTCCCTAACGGATTTAGTGGCTCTCGACTGATGAGACAACCTTTTTGCGCGGCATGTGGCCCACCGACAAGCACGGAGTGACTTCCTTCACCACAATTGTCCCCGGATTCTATGTGAGATTCACGAAACCCGTCGATAGTCTGTCTTCTAACCAGCTTTCTCTAGGTTCAACGAGCTATCCACATCCACGTCCAGATTCACACTAACTGGACTATTCTATCTAATGGCACTCTTGCTCATGGCGCAATCGTCAGCACCGGTCAGATTTTCATCGACGAGCTTCTTTCAAGACAGCTCATGGCTTTGGAGCCATACGTTAGCCACACCGAGATTAAGCGGGTGGAGAATGCTGACGATGGGATCTACAACCAAGAATCGGCTAGTAAGTCATCAACCCCTGAATTCAATGCATCAAGACATCTAATCACATATCTTGTTAGCTGGAGCCATGACCCTCCTCGACGCAGAGCCGCTTGATGGCAAGGACTATACGAATGGCGTTTTCGGATACATCACTCTAGTATGATATTCAAATTCCCCTGAGAAGAGCCAGCTGACATACGCCAGGGAGTCCAAATGAGCCAGATCAAAAACGGGAGCACCATTGATGCCTGTAAGTCCCCCAACAAGCCTCGGAAGTCAAGAATCATTTTAACCATAAACGTAGTACCCGATGTTCCGGTTCCGGCTTGATCCAGGGATATCGGCCCACCCAAAAGAGGATAAAGAAGATTTGATCGTTCATCGAAGCTATTGGGTTGTGGATGGATGAGAGATTATACCTTGTTATTGTGATACGGATTAAGCTCGGCGACTTCAAGCATGTTTGAGGCTGCTACATTCTGCCCACAGATATCCATGCTTAATAGCCTTGACCTAATGGCCGACCATGGCCTGATGAGCCGGACCGTACCTGTTACCATGTGGCTTTGTAGAATCAATGATACGCCTCAACTCTGCCTTGTCCTCATCGGATAGTTCAACATCCCTAGAGGCCCAGTTCTGTTCCAGGCGTTTAGCCTTGGTGGTGCCTGGGATGGCTATGAACCCCTGGGCGGCAACCCACGCCAGCGCAATCTGGGTGAGTGAAACGCCCTTTCGAACAGCGATCTTCTTGATCTCCTCCACGATCGCCTTGTTCTGGTAAAAGTTGTCACCTTGGAATTTGGGTGCTGACCTAGGTATTAGCGATGCCCGTATCTACTCGAATCGCGGGAGACTCACACTTGCGACGGAAATCATCGGGGGAAAAATCATCAGGAGTCTTGTAAGGGAAGTCATCGACCAACCAGCCATGGCCGAGAGGGCTATAGGCAACATAGGCTATTCCAAGTTCTCGCGCCGTTTCGATGAGGCCGTCAGTCTCATGCAGGGTCTCAAACGCAGAGTACTCGGCCTGGATTGCGTCGATCTTGGCGACTATGGCAGGGCATTAGTCAATTTCATCTGGAAACTGGGAATACTAGTGCTCACTGGAGTTGGCTTTTCGGAGAGTTGCGGCAGAACTCTCAGACAGGCCAATGTACTTGGTCTTGCCTTGCTTGCGAATCTCGTCGAGAGCAGTGATGGACTCTTCCAGGGGAGTGTCTGTACCAGATCAGAAATCATGTCTTGGTTGTAAGTGAATAATTAGTTGCTTACTGGGGTCAATTCGGTGAAGATAGTACAAGTCGGGCGCGAAGCCGAGACGCTCGATAGTGCCCTCGATGTACGTCTTGATGTGGGAAGCAGAGTTGGTGACACTGCCGTCGCCAAAGACGTCAAACCCGCACTTGGAAGCAACTGTGTGCTGTTAGAAACGGCGGTGAAAGTGATGATTTGGAACTCACTGAAGACCTTGTCTCGGACATTGTGCTTTCTGATGAAATCTCCTAGGAGCTTCTCATTGACACCGGCTTGGTAGACGACCTGTCATGCAGATGTGAGCGCTTATATCAGAGGAACCATTTGAAGCCCAGACGTACAGCAGTGTCCCAAAAAGTGCAGCCCAGTTCAATGGCCTTGAGGAGAACAGGCTCGGCTTCTTCGAGGCTCAAGTTGCTGCCTAGGCCGAAGCTGAGGCCCATGGCTCCGAAGCCAGGGGAATTGACGGTAATGTCAGCGAAGGGGAGTGTCTTGACCATTTTGACTGAGATTTGAGAGAGAATATGAAGAAAGATGATAGAAAGCAGTTCGTTCATGCCATGATGCAGTTGAGTTTATATATCTCTTGGGCCGTGATTTGTTGTGGTTAGGATGGATGGCGTGACGTAGCGATGCGTCAGTTGGCGTGCATACTAAGTCCGCCTATTAACTCCGAGCACGGCCGTCATGATGGGGTTTGATCATGAAGACACAGCAAAAAATGGGCTTTAATTGAGCCATCTCATAACTCTATAGACGATGAAGAGGGGTTATCATGCTTCTACAGCAAGTTGTGGAGCACTATGACGCTCTTTACTGGTGGCCGCGACATGAAGTGATCCACATGTAAGCAGCTTGCCTTAACTCCAGGAGATAATGTTTCGCCGAGGTTTAGTCGAGAAACAGGCAATTGTCTCTCAAATAGTTAGGTCCAAATGCCCCCCTCAAGGTCCAAAGCATCTCTCGCGTGTGATTGCTGCAGGAGGCACAAAGTCAAGTGTGTCACGTCAAATCCATGTGCCAACTGCCGCCTCTCCCACCTGTCTTGCACCTGTACCATTCCTCAGAAGAGGCGAGGCCAGAGAGTTCCCAACATAGACCGTCGCCTCGGAAATGTGCTCGAGGTGGAGAGAAGCCCCGATGTCGAGGAGACGGAGGAACAGCAGCAGCAGCAACCGCCGCCTCCTACGAACCCTCTAGCTTGGAGGGACCATGTTGTCCTTGGTCGCCTCCAAAAGTATGTCACCGCGTCACATAGAGGGGATCACCTTGCCCTTGTCAATCTGTGCCGGCTCATCGCAGATGGGTTATCAGCCTCGATCAAGTCAGAACTTCCAGATTTCTCACTGGGAAACATCACCAGCCACTGCATCGACCTGTATATGCGCTTCACCTTTCCCACAGCCCCACTGATCCATGAACCGACTCTTCGGAAGGATGCCTCGTCCTTCTTCTCGGATGCGCCTATTGACCTCTTTGAGGCAGATAGTGAGCACCAGGAAATAGCACGCATGAGGACTTTCACACTTATCACTGCCCTATGCGCCATGGTTGCGTCAATCATGCCCGAGAGCCTGCCACCCTACCTAATCGAGACCGCCTCACAAGGCCGTTTCTGAGCGCCTCTCGAGAGATGCTCTCGTCCTTCGAGATTCATGACCTCGACTGCCCAGCAGCAGCGTCCTTGACCATCAGGATGTTTCAATCAGCGGCATTGCAGCACGTCACAGGCAAGGCCAACGCAGCGTTCCACATTCACGGAAATGCTGCTCTTTTGACTCAGCGTCTTCGCCTGTATAGCGAACGCTCCATTGAGCAGTATGACGCCCTCGAGGGCCAACTGCTGAGGCTGAACTTTTGGCATCTCTACGCATCCGACATGACTGCCGCTGCTCTGCAGGCGCGCCCATTTACCCTTCACGAGTCCTTGTTTGACGAGCCCCTGAGCCTCAAACTCGAAGGAATACGGGATATCCCGTTGCTCGATCCAGCGAGTACATCTAATGATGAGGCCTTTGAGCCCCAGCTCTTGATAGCCTTTCATTTGATTCAACGCATCGCTTCCTTGGCCTCGCATCTCGTCCACCGCATTAGAGCTTACCGGCGAGAAAGAAAGGAAGTCGACAGGGCGCTGTTGCTGCGGTAGTACATGGATTTTATGAGTTTGTTGGATGATCTCCCTCCGTGGCTGCGCCTAAGCAACATCGTTGGCTCTGGAAACAGCGACGTCAATGCCCTCCATGAGCCGTCGTTTTGGGTCCAGAGATCTACCATACTGGTTTCGTACCACTGCATGAGATTAGCAATACTACAGCAGTGTATTGAGTCTGAGTCGTATGAGATTGCTAGGTTTGATGGCTACACACCGGCGCTGCTCATCAAGAAGATGGAGATGGTCCAGGACTTTATGCTGACGCTGGAAGACATCCCAGTCCTCTATCTACAGGTCAAAGGCGAACCTCATGTGAGTGGTAAACTCCACTCTGTGAAAGACTGGGTGGCAACTAACGAGCTTGATGTATAGGTGGAAAGGATTCGCCGCGTTGGGGCCATTCTCCTCGAGTTCATTCAGGTGGTCGATGATGAGCACTTGCAGTCCCGAGCCAAAGCACTACTGCCGCGGCTTTTGGATGTTCTGGCAAAGCTGGACTCTAAGGCGCACGAAGATCTATGCTTTGTGGGTGTGGATGAGTACGACAGTAGAGATGACACACCCGTGTCAAGGTGAGCAAACATGTTGGGCAAGGACATCGGGTTGAGGCGATAGAAGACGATGAGAAGAATTGGCACTACGCACGTCGAATTAAGATTCCTATGCTCGGCGGGACAGTACAGTACATGCCTAGTCTCATCTCATGACTAGCGATCTCGCCATTCCCCGCTCTCCTATAGACTGAGTACGACGTCCTTGCCCGGTGTCCTCGGCTAAGACTGGACCGAGGACAAGACAATGCAGGCCAATGAATAAGACCATGACCTATCGAGGAGGAGCGGTGGCTTCACTCTGGGCGGTTGACCTTGATCGGATCATTTCTGGGGACCCCAGCTGAAAGGAGGAGTCCAATATTTTCCCGTCACTATCATGTCAGAAGGAGGCCCGGCATGTCGGCTTCAGAATTCTTCCACGGATCCTTTTCTTCCTGATAACGTCTCTCAGACCTTTCTCCCTGCCATTACCCTATGGCCAGGGCCTTTAGGCCAATAGCGTGAAAGCTGTAAAGCACCAATAATGAGAGTAAATCTACGTATCACTACCAAGCCAGTATCCAGAGTAGCTACAACCCCCCCCCTCCCCCACAGGTACGTCTCGGATAGATGGAACAATTTGCGCATGATCTCATCCTTGGGATCCGAACTAGACGCGATGATGATAACATACTCGCCAGCCTCGGCCTTCCACTTGGAGCTCTCTTGTGACCAGAAGGAGAGCGAATGCCTATCCAGAGAAATCTGGACAGTTCTCGACTCCCCGCATGCGAGGTGGACCTTGATAAAGACCTTGAGTTCCTTGATAGGACGCTGGAGAGTACTTTCAGGGTCCTAAACATACACCTGGATGACCTCGGCTCCATCGTAAGAGTCGATGTTTGTAATGGTGAGCGAAATCGTCATGGAGCCATCCTTTCCTCCAGGGATCTGCTTGGGTACCTCGAGGTCTTAATAAGTAAAGGTAGAATAGGAAAGTCCATGTCCGAACCAAAATAACGGATCTTGGTCAACCATCTCATAATAGCGGTGTCCAATGAAGACCCCCTCACCGTAGAGGATGTCATAGTCGGCCTTGGAAAACGTGAGGTAGGCTGGGGTGTGTTTAAGCGACTTTGGAAAGGTGATGGAGAGTCTCCCCGACGGGTTCTGCTTCCCAAATATCATGTCGGCAAGCCCGTGGCCAGTCTCTTGCCCACCAAACCAGGCGTGTACCAACGTGGCGGCACGACTCTCCCAAGGCATCTCGATTGGGTACCCAGACTGCGGCACAACGATCTATAGAGAATTGCGTCAGAGGATGACATGTGGTGTCAACCGGGAAAAACTCTAACGTATTTGGGTTGACTTCCAGAACAGCTTGAATCAAGTCCTGTCACTTCCTTCAAACTCCCAATCCGATGATAGACCCGTGACTATGATGGCAATATCAACATTCTTGGCCAAATCGACCGCGTCTCGGATCCCTTGGTCCTCATCAAAGGGCTCGAAGCCACCAACGCGGCCAGCAAGGGTCAGTACGGTTCCAACGCCCCCAGAGATTGATTCATTCATCATGACCACCTCGAGAAGCATGGTTTTCTTGGTGATGTCGACGATGCAGAACCTTTCCATGCACAGTCTGTCGTAGCAAGGGGTCGAGTCCGTCTTTGGCAGTTCGTCGGCCCATTGATCAATGACGACCTGTCCATCGACCTTCAAGAGGCCCTTGCCAGACACGCCAAAGCCAAAGCAAAACTTCCTTGAAGCCTGGGGAGTAAAGATGGATCGAGCCCGTACAAAGTACTTTGTTGGGAGTACGAGATTCTCGGGCACGTCGATCAAGAGCTTCTCGGCAACGGTCGTCAGGACGGGTTCAGCGTTGGGATTCTCATCTGGATTTTCGCCAAAGATCTCGATCGACCACCCAAATTGATTCGTTTTTGGGCAAGTGAGACGTCCAAGAAGGGGGCTGAATCGAAAAGCTGAGAAAATAGTTAGTAACAACAGCAAGTTTGTCAGGGGGCATGGTCACGCACTATAGCAGCCCGGGGCGTACGAGACATTGGCTCCTCCCACCTCTTCAACTATTGCGTCGTACGGGGTAATGGAGTAGTAAGCCTCGACTTCCGAACTGCCGCCGCCACATATAGCGGGATGTTTGACGTGGTCTCCGATCAGACCAAACTTCTTCCCCTTGACGTCGGTGAGTGGTAGAAGCTTGTTGTCATTCTTAAGCAAGACAATTCCTTCCGAGGCAATCTTCGGGATCAAGGCACGTTGTTCCCGAGTGTTAGATTCCGGTGGCTTGGACATGTCCTCGACGGCCTTGACCTTGTTGACCAGGGCTAAAACATTCCTGGTTACGTCGTCGATAGCCTGGTGTGAGACCTTGCGTCAGTTGATGGCGTGGGAAAGCACTCTTCCACGCCACAGCGTCGGGCCTGGCATTTCCAGGTCCATACCTGCGTTGATAGACTCGCTAGTGCTGTAGGTTCCGAACCAGTCACTCATGACTAGGCCGTTAAATCTCCATTCATCCCTCAGCATGGTTTTGAGCAGGAAGGAATTTTCACTACAGTGAACTCTATTGATCTTGTTGTAAGATGCCATAAAGGTCCATGGGTCAGAGTGGCGCATCGCGAGCTGAAAAGGGAGAAGATGAACTTCACGTAGCGCTCGCTCCGTTATGCACACGTTATCCTCGATTGAGTTTTCCGACTGGCCATGAGCTGCAAAGTGCTTGATGCTCGTGGCCACACCTTGGCCTTGGACCCCGTTGATGTAGGCAGCGGTGAGCACTCCGCTCAGGAGAGGGTCTTCGCCAAAGGCTTCGAATCCTCGGCCGATGAGAGGCGAACGCTGAAGGCAGACAGTCGGGGCCAGAAGCACGTGTATCCCTCGAAATCTCGCCTCCTCTCCGAGGAGGTTCCCGGCTTGACGGAGGAGGTCGACGTTGAAGGTGGCGCCCATGGACGTGGCCGACAGCAGCATGCAACTTGGTACACGGCTAAAGGAGCGTGCTCCACGGATGCCATGAGGACCATCGGACGTCTGTATCACAAGTAAGCTGCTATCAGACAGGAGAGACGAGCAAGTTTGCTGTACCAAAAGAGAGGGAATACCCCTGTGTGGGAGCCCCGTGGTCCTGAAGGCACCTTGACCAGCCAGCAGCTCGACTTTTTCGTCTAGAGTCAACTCTTTGAGCAGAGCGTCGACATTGAGGGTGGCATTGGGAGTAGGAAGTGGCATGTTGGATGAAGGTAGATGAGGTGGCTTTCGATATGAAACAAGAAGTGGTACAAGGAGCCGGGGAACCAAGTGTACACTCACAGGCGACTTGCTACCCCTTTATATATTCATATTCCCATAGTAGTTTCCATCTTTCCTCCGGGGGATGCCGGATGCCAACGACGTCAACTGCCATGGTTAGACATCTTCACAGACCGCACTCTGCCATCCAATGTCGAGCCGGAGATCTACTGCATGACCTCAGTCAGCTCGGAAAATTGGTGGGTTTGCATCCTCCTCGCCAAGCCAAGGCCGGATTAAAGGTGGGTAGAAGGTTGGCCAATCGGGTATTAAGAAAGCAAGGGTCAACTCACTCACCTCCAAGCTGAACGGTAATGACTTTCACATCGGCAACATCTCCGAAGCTCAGTGCCAAGCCCGTACAAGCCTACAGTTCCGAGCCTGCTGCCATGATTCTTCACGCAGTCCAACATCACCAGCACAAGAGTGGTTGCTCAGTTTCCTCTACGCTATCTGCTTATTCTCCTCAAACTTGTGCTCATAATAATATTTTATGCCATTGGAGTTTAAATGACGATGTATGTTTGAATTCGCTCTGTTAGACTTACCTGATGCCCAATTTTGAAAAGGAAATCCCCGTTATTCTTAGCAAATGGTACGAATTGACATGTTACAAAACCTTCATTAAGTTATTTCATTCTACTTTATGTCAAGTATTCTCGCCCACTTTACCCAACTCGGTCAACAAACTCGCAGGTTATTACTTCAAAATAATCACGTAGACATCAAGCTTTGGCCCAAAGATAATTCATAAAGAGTTTTCATGCAAGGCAGTAGTCGCAATTACAGAGTAGCGGCGACTTCGTAGAAAATTATCAAAGACAATGACGGGGAATAACGTGCTACAGGAAGGCTTGTGGCCGGTTCAAAGTCACATCCTCAAATATTAACAGTGTCTATCTTGTGCTCCATGCCGAAAGCCATGGTCTAGTCGAGTAGCGGCTGATATGGTGGACAGAGACATGACCATTATTATAAGTACCTAGTCAAGGGGGTGAGTTCTGGACATCATTGCGTCTATGAGTGTAATGATTTATAATATATTTTTATCCAACTTTAAAACGAATCTAAAATCCAAGGCTTGCCAAGTCAAAGCGCGAGTTCTACTCTATGGCTTAATGGCCCTTCAGATCATCCTCTGCATTAGAAGTGCAAGTCGTATCAGCCATCGAGGCACCCTCCAGAGTCGCGCCATCCTGGTTGATGTTGATAAGAGGTCCCTTGTAGTTCTTCCTGCCATCGACAATCCAGGTGACGACAGCGATCAGCAGGATGATGCCAAAAGCGGCGACGCAGTAGTTCATGTTGGTGGGGGTGACGGGAAGCTCAGGGGGGAAGACGAAGAGGACGGTGGTAAGAATGGCCCAGGCGATACCGACCACGCTGCAGATCCATCGGACGGGAGTGCTGAGCTTGAAGGGTCGGTCCTCGGGGAGCATGTTTCCACCACGGCAGAGGTGGATGAAGGGAGGGATGGCGTAAGTGACACCTGTTGGATATTAGTTACTGGTACCAAACAGCTGAGAATTGGAAAACTAACCAAGGGCAACGACGGAAGCGGCAGTGATGGCGTTAAAGGCGCTAGAGCTTCCCAGGAGAATCAGACCAAAGACGATGACCCAGGCGGTGGTCCAGAGAAGGGCGTTCAGGGGCACATCCAAAGTGGGATGAACAACAGCCCAAACGCTGCTGAAGGGCAGACCGCGGTCTCGGGCAAAGGCATAGGTCATTCGGGCGCTGGTGGTCATGATGGCAGTGGCGGTGAAAACCATGCAGACGATGGAGAAGACGATGAGGCAGACACTTCCGGCCTTGCTGTTGGTGGCATCGAAGTAGATCTGGAGGAGAGCGCCGGCGGGAGACTCGATGACGGTTTGGACGTCCTTGAGGACGAAGAGGAGGCAGGAGAGGAAGATGAATCCGGAGGCCATGCCGATGAGAATGCACCAGATCATGATACGGGGACCCTCCCTTCGTGCGTTGGGGATTTCCTCTGTGGAGGGTTAGCAAAGGAATGATAGGTATTAGATACCAAAGCTGGTACGTACCAATCATGTGGGCCGCAGCATCGAAGCCAGTAAGAGCGAAAGCACCCTGAAGAAGTCCAAGGAGCCAGGAGAGGCCATCGGGCCAGCCAACCTCGTTGATGAACTTGCCATAGACGAAGCCACCGCTCTGGTAGTTGGGAGAAGCACAGGCGAGGACCGTGATGCTGATGATGACGAAGCCAGAGATACTCCACAGGAACGCAGCCTTGTTGAACAGGGGGAGGAGGCGGTTGGCAAAGGCGTTGATGAAGAGGGCGATGAAGGTGAAACCGAGGTAAATGAGGAACTGGTGCCACGCCTTGGACTCGTAGGTAGGGTGCATAAACGAGATGGTGTCCATAACAAAGGTGCTTCCGAGAAGGGGCGCGGTGGCAGTCAGGATGACATAGCCGGCAGCGTTGATCCAACCCGTCACGTAGCTGATGCCCCTAGACCATCTGGGCCAGCTGATCAGGGCACTCCAATGATATTGTCCACCGGCTGTGGGGTAGGCAGAGAGGAATTCGGCCAGAGGAGCGGCCAGACAGAGGTTGCAGATGCCAGCGACCATCAATCCCCAGATGACGGCGCTGGGGCCGCCGGAGGGGAGGGCGAGGCTGATGGAGGCGGACAGGGCAGTCCAGGTGTTGAGGATGGCAAAGGCAAGACCGAGCAGAGAGACCTTGGAGAAGTTTCTCTGGAGCTCCTGCTTGTGGCCGAGCTGCTCGAGGGCGGCCGAGTCGTCAAAGTGGACGTTCTTGTCCGCGTGGGTCTGTTGCTCCTCCATGATGGATATGTTGACAATTCGCTGTGAAACAAATACAAAGACGAGTGAAGTCGAAAGGAAAAGTAAAACCAGCACTGGGGCGGCCTGGTATTTAAAAATCCCCCAAAGTCTCACTAACGAGTCCGTTAACGGAGGATCACTCCCCTTGTTGGAATAGTAGTCCCCAGTCCCCCCAGTTCTCTAGCACAGGAGTATCATGGAGACGGTCTGTAATGTGGTTGCGTAACAAGCTTTTTTTTCTCCCATGCTACGTCCGAAAGCGTGCCCCATAGTAGAATGACGTTGTGGGTATTGACCCCCGGGCCGGGAGGCGATTTAATCTGCTTCTGTTCTAGAACGCTTTTCAGAGAGAGGGATTGCGGCTGCCAACGACCCTGCAGGAATAGCCGCGGCTCATGCAGGCCATACGATTCCTTTGGGCTTCTAGAAGAGACGGCAGGGGGACATCCCACCTCACGCCATCGTGTGATAGGACGAGAGAGGCTGTCTCGTGTTGGGGGTGGGTGATGCTGTCAAGACGGGAGGGAGCACGTCAATAGAGGTTCAGCAAGCGGATGGATTTGATTTGATGGATATTTTGGCGGTTTGAAGTTTTTATTGTAAGCTTAAAAGAATAGTAGCTACTCTTCAATGACTCTCTAGTCGATCATGGCGACATGGTAATCAGCCAAGTGCCGAGAGCATCATGCATATGCAGATGTGTTCAACACACCAGCTCCTTGCCATGCGCGCCCTTCTCACATCAGCTCCGTACTCAATTCCCTTCCAAATCAGCTTGAAACATGGTCAATGCTTATATCGGCCACGACATTATGGTCAGACGCGATAGATAGTGCAGAGCGCGCGCGCGCAATTCGGAAGTACGGCTAGACACGAGACGCCTTGCTACACACACAGGGCGCGGACTAGTAGATAATACATCAGGAGACGACACAAAATAAGTCTAATCAGCCCCATGGGGGTCAAAAATACCTCACTGGCCCAAGCAGCAGATGGTATCTATCCCCTAGAGATAGACAATATCAATCCCATTGCTCGGGAGAGGTTGGAGCCCCAGGAAAAAGCTCTCCACCGAACCCCGGTCTTGGCTCTGCAAACACGAGATCTGGGCTACGGCTCCGAAAAGATGTGACTATTGGATATTGCTCATGGTAATAAACAGCCATGAGCTTATACTGGCCTGTGCTTGTGAAACCCCCCCGCCCATGGGCATCCGACTTAACCGACTGCTCGAGTCAAATGACGCAGCTGATCCGGTCGAACCGGGACATGTCAGCGCCCGTTGGCAGTTGTAGTAGAGTGTCTAGGCGTGCCATCAGGACCGGCATCGACCGGCTACGCCTAGCTCGTCAAGCGGCGACTCCGTTCCATTAAAGAGGGTCTCAGTGGCAACATCTCACCTTTGAGAAAAAACTCCATCCGGAAACCCCAGGAGACTCTCCAAACCACTGGAGACGAACCCCTGATCCCATGGTTTCTGTTACGTTTGGAATCCGCTGAACTGGCTCGACAGCGAGATTCTCGCCCATGGGCTGGCTACTCCGCGATGTCCCCCGCGACCCCGTGTGGTCTTCCCCAAGGTCTCCAGGAATTTCGTCTCTGTTGTCGGGGTGGATTTCTATTGAGTAATGGATTGCTCGATTCAGCCATGGTTTGCTCTCCGGGTGAATATTGGCCACGTCGGAGGATGCCCGTTGAAGAACATGAACTGAGAGCACCGGGAAAGGGGATATGAGCGCGCTCCGGCCATGATGAGATGGTGGAACGACCGTGGTTTAAAGCCTTGGCGAGCAAAGGTCGGGAGGGATGCCGATCTCAATGAGCGCCGAGGGGGCCGAGCTGAGGGACGTCAAGGTTGAACAGGACATCGGGTTTTCTGGTCTGGAAATTTCAAACAATTCCACGATTCAACGTTCTGACTGATAGACTAGTACTCGTCTAATTAGCTACAGCAGTGCAGCTGACACTGGATGTTGAAACGGGCAGGGCGTGGCAGTGAACTGGAGAACGAATCACCTCTCCTTCAAGCTTGATTTTTAGACTACATTCAGAGCTAGACACAGTGTTTGTTTCGATCCTGTCACCATATTCTCTTCCAGCGACGTCAACCATCAAACTTGAGGCTCTGCTACGAGACGCTAGGGCGCATCGCCAAGCACGCCAAGAGATGAAGCCGCAGGCCCATCCCGACGGATCCTTGAGGCTCGGCGCCAGGTGGCGTCCTCGATCCTGACAGGAGCAGCCATCCATGATAGGAAGGCACATAAAAAATATATATGTTTAGACCAAGGGATAGATATAAAACTACTAGTTTTAATTGTACGCATATAAACACGATCAAGACAACTTTGCTGCCTTGAAAAACCAAGCGTCACTTGAGCTTGCGCAAATGGATTGTATAAAAAACCCACGCTGGTGTCAACAATTAATATTTATAACCTCAGAAATGCGACTATAATTCAGACTGACCATGCAAACAACACAGTCCAAAGTCATCTCATTACTAGGATCATCCATTATTTCGTCTTTTTACCAGCTTGCAGTAGTCCTCTTGAGAATACCTACCCGATACCTACTCACAGAATATCCTGGGGTGATATGCGAAAACAATCGCCTCCTGGGAGAGCTTCGTTCGCCTTCTAATAAATCTTAGATAAACGTCACCTCTCTTCTAGACACTTGCAAAATGTCATTCTACGCTGGTTAGTAGTTGCTCTTTATCTGTCCAGTAGGATCTCTGAGGCTATTAGCTGGGACAAAGGTGCAAGGATAACACATGCCCAGGGTTAAATTAAAGTGAAATGATCAAGAGTGGATTTTTTCAGAAGATGATTGATGCTGACAAAGCTTTATTTTCAAGATATTCATTCTCAAAGTCATAACCTCTAAGAGCAGCTAACCTAAGTTGCCATGCACCGAATGGTAGATAGGAGATCTAGCCTGTGTTTTTCGAACAAGTATTCGTGGCATAGCAACATGCTGAAGGGGACCTCCTAGGTGCCATTTAAACTACTAACTACAGTACACGCAATCTATCGCACAGTCTCCTTCTCACCCTCCAGTCCAAGCCTGAGCCTGACTCTGAGCGTCAAACCAGTAATAGCGAGGGCAAGTGTCACGTTCACGACGCCAAAGGTCAACTGCACCAACCTAAGGAATAGAATTTCTCTAGTACACTGCCCCAAAACAAGGTCAGATTTATTAATTTCTCTGGCTTCCCTCTTCCATGCCTCTCTCCTTGGTAGTTATCAGGCGTATTACATAGAGCTCAGTTGAGAAACCCCGTCAGAGTATAGGGACTCCTAGGAACGGCCCTCCCAGCAAGCACCAGAGATCATCTGATCTCGCCAACTCAGGTTCCGTGGTCTAGTTGGTTATGGCATCTCGTTAACACCGAGAAGGTCCCCGGTTCGATCCCGGGCGGAACCACTCTTTTTGCACTTCACCATCTCCTCCACAACCCACCGAGCCCTAACTCCACCCTCTTCTCTCCTTCTTTTTTTCAACCTCCCCGGCTCCATCCTCTGAAGAGATGAGCCTCGGCGGGTTTCCATCCAACAAGATAGCTTCGGTTCCGTGGTCTAGCTGGTCATGGCATCTCGTTAACACCGAGAAGGTCCCCGGTTCGAGCCCGGGCGGAATCACGGCCCAGGAGGAATTACCTCCTTTCTTTTTGTCGGACTAATCCAACCTGTCATTCGGGAAAGTGTGGTCGGCAAGATGTGGTCAGCGATTCTATTCGCAACTATCTTCTGAGATGGGAAGCCTGGATCAATGTTCATTCTAACTACTCTCTAAGCCAACAACCAATGCAACCCTAACTATTTCCCTCTCCTTCTTTTTACTTGCTCCTGTTCGTAAAGTAGTTGTAGCTGGCATCGACCATCTCGAGTGCTCTCTGGGTAGCCTCATCCAAGTCTTCCTTGGGAAGTCCAAGGACCTCATTCGCGAGACCATACTTGGCCTCAATGTTGCCGTCACCGTTGGGGTAGAAGGTCCTGGCGTACATTCCCATCGCCCAGCCTCTACGATCACCCTTCTTCAGCATATCCATCGCACGGGTCCATCGTTCGCGAGACCCCTCGTACTCGATCTGCCAGTCCTTGTTCGTGGTGCCGGTCACGCGCTGAATGCTGTCGAGCATTTCCCTTTGAGAAATAAGGAAGCTAGAGATCCACATGGGCTTGTTTCGCCATTGGGAGATGGTTGGTGACTTGTCGTTCTTGTCCTCAGGCAGTTCCTTGAGGCTTAGAAGGGCGGCGATGGCTCGGCCGCACTGGAGCCAGGTCGAGGTGTTGATCTGCGTCTTGCCGTCGTCGTAAAAGGTCACCTTCTTTTGGTTGTCGCTAAAGTCGAAGCCATACCACTGCGGGCCCTGGGCAATGGAGAACTCATACCAGTAAGAGCAACCCATGGCGATCCAGGATGACACACCGGCATCCTCAATAGCCTTGATACCTGGTAGAACTGACTGGCCAGTCATGTTCTCTTCAGCAAGAGATGCGTTGGTAAAGTCGGTGCCATAGCAGTTGGGCATCACCCAGGGGACGCCGGCTTTTGCAGCCGCTGCGATGATCTTCTCCTGAGTACCAGGGGCAGCAGTAACAGACATGGAGATGGCGAGGAACTGCTGGCCCTTCAGAGCAGCAACAATGGAGTCCTCGTTTTCGTAGTCAACAGTGACAGCTTTAGCACCTTCAGGAATCTTGCTGGTGCTACCTTCACGAGTGATGGCAGTTACTGTGTGCTTTCCAGTATTCAAAAGTGCACTGGCAAGATATTGACCGACAGAGCCACCAGCCTAAGTTGTTAGGTGTTGGTGCTTTTTGTATAGATAGAATCACTCACTCCGACGATGGCCACTCTTTCGATGCGGTTGGTGAAGCCCTCAGGCTGGTCCTTGGCGTACTTCTGGGCCATGGTGATTATACAAGTTTGGAGGTTTTGTGTTAGTGAAGAATGAAGTTTTGGTTGATATGGGTGTTGAGGTATTGTACTGATGCTAATGATTCTTCATACAGCACAAAGTCCAAGGGCATCTTTATATTTCAACATATCCCAAAATCCCGCTTCCATGTCTCGGAGATAGATAGTTAATCGCCATTGAGGCTCTCTCCATCTCCAAACACCTCGGACTCGGAGCGGACTGAGAATTGCCGGATTGGGTAATCGCTCGACCGGCGGCTCCCCACAAACGGCTGGAGGCGCCCAATCAACGCCCTCTGAATACGACAAACGGTTAGGGAAGCGATGGGAAAACCGCATCGACTTGGCGCGAACGTGTTAGTTGATTGGAAATCCGTCATAGGGCGAAAGAGCCAGACGCACGTGTAGCATGATTCTCGCTTTTAAGCCTCGTTCTTCGGAGTTTGCTAATGGCCGGGTTTTGAACTGATGAATCATCATGTCTCGTCTCCGAGTATCCGGCACTCGAGGCTCCAACTACGTCAAGGACTGTTTGTTAATGGCGTTTATGGGGTGAGTGCCATGTTCTCATGTTTTCATATGCATGTTTAATTATCGGAAGTTGTGGTAACCTCGAACAATGGGCTACCCATCACTCGGTAGGGGCCCCGAATAGCCACCGCCATGAGCACTGAATGAATTATGGAAGAATTTTCGCCTTTCTTGTGTAGTAAAACCGTAGCACCCGCTGAACTGAAGTCCTATCAGGTCTTACAGCTATTTATTTGTTCTAAATCAGTGTGTTGGTTTCTATATCCCCTGCTCTCGCTATCCCTGGTCTCGCAAGTCTGTCTGAAACCACTCTCACGTCTTCATCAACCACAGATGGTGTTTATCGCCGGCCTGCGCTCATACACCATGTCTTCTAGACACTTTCCATCCATGCTTAAATTCCCAGTCCATTAGCAAGAGCAGCTATACGATTTGCGAAGAGGAGCGAACTCAGGCTGTTTAATCCTCTTGTAAATATTCTCCAGAAGCTATATATATGGTTTAATTTAAAAGAATTTTACCAACCCCTATACTTAAGCCCGAGAGAGGGCCTGATTTATGTATCCTTCTGAGGTATAGCTGATTAGCAATATCGACACCAGCGAGGTAGGGCACCAAATCAATCAATCAGTCAATCAATCAGTCTTGCCAAGAAGCTCCGCCCCAGCCACAACGGATCATGCCCAGCCTGGGATCAGGCAAACAAAGTCACAATGCCAATGAAATTAAGAATTAGAAACTCAGCCTCCGCCACAGGGCTCTCGTTTCCCTGCACAGCCCAGCGAGGCTCACTGCGTATTTTTGCGCCTGGGGGTCGTCGGGGTCGAGATAACCTCTTAAGGGCTCTACACGCACCGTGCAGTCAGCCATCCCAACGTTCTCTCTCTCATGCGCAGACCGCGACTCCATTTCCATTGCACGCGGTAAGCCTAAGCCTGGGAAAATGGAAGTGGCAGGCCTGGTAGCCTCCTGCGCCGGAATCTCCGCCGTCGCCCTCAAAGCTGTAAACCGCCTCAACGAGCTAATCCAGCGCTTCGACACCTCGGCTGCCTCCTTGCAGGCCCTCAAGGCTCAGGTGCGGGGTTTCTACTTCGCCGTTGAAAACATCCAGAGCGCGCTGCAGGATGCCGGTGACAGCAGCTCCTTGACGGTGACGACGAGCGAGGCGCAACTTCAAGACGCCGTGGAGGCAGGACGAGCCATCATCAGGGAGCTGGAGGTGGAGATCTTTGAGGTCCTGGAGGAGGATGCTGCAAGGGGGAAGAACAAGGACTTGTCCAAGACAGCAAAGGCTCATCTTCTTTGGCATGATGATCAGGTGCAGAGGTGGAGCGATTCGCTACATCGGCAGACAAGCGCCCTGATACTCATTCTCCACACGTGAGTCGCCTTTTCGATCCTTGGGGAAGGGAATACTAACGTTGACCCAGCCAACAACTACGTCGAGGCGGGTTCTTCGAGTTTAGCAAGGGGCCAGAGGGGACCACGAGACCTATCGCTACTGCACAGATTGCTGCCGACCTTGAGGCTACTAGCTTAGACATGGAGCAGCACGTGGTACCGAAGCAATGGATTGAGTTCGGCGAGCATCTTGGAAAGGACCTGAGCGAGGACGTGTCTCCCTCTCAATCCTCGGAAACCAAAGTGCCGAGCACATTGACCAGCGTCTCGTCAGCCAGCGATGACTCTAATGTGAAAAAGCCAGCTTCACGGAAGTCCTGGATCTTCGGCAAAGAGTCTAAAAGTAAAAAAGCGACAAGCGATGGCAGGCAGCGGAAGCGCTCGCAGGGGCAGCCTTCACCTCCGACTGCACCACCTCCACGCGAACTTCTCGACATTGCTGAGGAGTCGCTGAAACACTACCGGAGCCTACTATCAGCCCACGCGGAAAGCCTTGTCCCGGAGTGTCCAAAGCTGCGCGTGGTGCTCGTCGGAAAGACTGGTGTGGGCAAGTCCACGCTCTGCTCCAAGATCTTGGGCATTCCATACGAGGTGACAGAAACCGCCACCAGTTTTTGTGTAAGAACCGGCTGACGATTTGCAGGGAGCAGATGAACTTCACGGCAAGCGGACACCGGCCGACAAGATCAAAGAGGCGTTGACCTACCCCGGGGTCAACGATCATCTCGAGCTGCACGACTCTGGAGGCTTCGAGGCGGGCGCTGACGACACCATCAAGGAGACGGTCGAGTACATCTCGTCAAATCAGCGGGGAGATCTTGCAAGCCAGATACACTGCATATGGTACGTCATCTCATGCGCCTCGGAACGACCAATACAGGCGATCGACGAGACATTCCTCACCGGTCAGCTCGTCAACACGGGCGAGATCCCCATCTTTGCCATCTTCACCAAGTACGACGTTCTCGTCGAGCAGATTCAAAAGCGGTATAAGCTACCAGACATACAAAGCGCAGAGGAAAAGGCCTACGAGTATTTCAAGACGAATCTGGAAGGACGGCTGAAGAGCATCGTAGGGGACAACACTAGATTCTCAATCTGTCGTATAGCACTTGTGGACACGGAAGAATGGATGCCCAAGCATACCACCACAGGTAAAACACTCTTGTCAAGGAGGCTACCTCATGTTAACGCTTGATGCAGACTCCATGGGCTCGCAGGCTCTGGTTCAGAAGATGACGCAGCAGCTTCGCACCCGGGACCTTCAAATCCTCTGGGTGGCCACTCAGCAGAGAGACAACTGGGCCAAGCTAATAGGTACATATCGGCCATGGTGAATCATACTGGGCACTGGCTAACCAACATTGATAGATGGAATTTCCAACAATATCTCCCTCTTCTGGACAGCACGGCGAATCACCAAGGTCTCCTACCTCCCATACATCTGCATCATCGGCCTCACCTCGGTATGGGAGATCCTTTACAGCAAAGTCACCAAGTGCTGGGGTATCGTCTCATGGGACTACGCGCATTCCCAAAGAACACTGGACTCGATCTTTCAAATCGATCAAGCCTGGCACAAGCTAATAGCCTGGTCTCTGCTGTCATGTAACTGCTTCGGCTCAACCTCTCTCCCGTTCATCAGCGAGCTTGTCATGCAGATGGTGATAGGCGTTCATCTCATCGGGTATTACCTGCGTGAGTTGCAGGATCGAAGGGGTTGTAATCTGACCCCAAAGGAGGTCAAGACGGCCATAAAAGACTTTTCGTGGAGTGTCGCTAGAGATAAGATGGGTCGTGGGATAGTGGGAGAGATCCAGCGCATTCCCTTTAAGGAACGAGACTGTACCGAGGACGTCACCAGGGCTGCTGTCCGGATTGCCAAGGAGGCGTCCGATAGTAGCCTAGAATCCCTGTTTAAGGAGATGCGTCAAAAGGATTAATGTAAATATCAAAGGCTCCAGAAGTAAATTGAATAGGGGTAGCTTATTATTAATTGACCCCTAGGTATTTTTATACTACCTAGCTTTGCCTAGCAGGATCAAGCGTCACCTTGTTCTTGGTAACAGCATCAATCTCTTCAAGAATCTCAGGTGTCAACTTGTCAAGGATCTTGAGAGCTCCCACATTCTCCTCCAGCTGCTCCGGCCGACTCGCCCCCGTGATGACGCTGCTCACATTGGGGTTCTTGAGACACCACGCGACGGCGAGCTGGCTCTGGCTGACACCCAGCTTGTCCGCGATGGGCTTGAGTTGTCTGACCTTTTCAATCTCGTCCTCCCAGTCGTCGCTTCCGATGCGACCGCGCATGAAGTCGGCGAACCCGTCCTTGCTCGCTCCGAATCGCGAATCCTTGGGTGGTTGGCCGTCCACGACGTCGTTGTACTTGCCCGAGAGTAGGCCCATCTTGATGGGGCTGAAGGTGGTGAGACCGAGGCCGACACGCTCATATAGACGCTGGAACTGGCCCTCGACCTTGTCGCGGACGAGCATGTTGTACTGGGGCTGCTCCACGATCGGGGGGATCATGCGCAAGTCGCGGGCAATGCCAACCTAGCTTGTCAGTCATTGTACTAGGGAGCCTGCTGGGGAGTGCTTACAGCCTCTGCAATCTCATCGGGACTCCATTCAGAGGTGCCCCAGTAGAGAGCCATGCCCTGATCGATTACAAAATTAAAGGCCCTCACAGTCTCCTCCATAGGGGTCAATCTGTCTGGCCGATGCGCATAGACAATGTCGACATATTTCAGTTGCAGACGGGCGAGTGAAGCCTCCAAACCCTCGATGATGTGCTTCCTCGAAAGACCGTGGTTGTTGACCAGGATCTCTCCATTGACAGCGCCCCAGTTGATCTCTTTGATGTTGTCAGTATAAAAATCCATCAGGGATAGTGGATGGTTGCTTACTTGTGCTGATGACCAGATCACTTCTCTTCCACCCAAAGTGCTTAATAGCCTTGCCCATAACAATCTCAGACTCGCCGGCGGTGTAGTTCTCGGCCGTGTCGAAGAAGTTGACGCCCAGGTCGTAGGCCTTCTTCATGCAAGAAAATGCCTGTTCATCTTGGGCATAACCTCCATAGGTCATCCAACCACCGAGACTGATGGCAGAAACGTGAAGTCCAGATCGGCCGAGACGGCGGTAGATCATGCCCGTGTTTCGAGGTTCAGGCCAGGCCATTGTGAAGAATGTTTGATGAAGGATGAGGAATGTCGAAAAATCGCTGTGCTTCCTTCAATATGTTTGATCAAGAGCTGCTCAGGTCAACCCATATACACCGACGCAAGCTGACGGAGAAACTCTCGGAGTAATTCTGTCAAGGCGGGGATGGAGTCACACCGAGCGACCGGGGTAAAATGACGCAAGAAATCCCCCGCAAGGTGTCATCGCGCAGCTCTAGTGAGGTCTTTTGTTAGCTTGGGAGTGTCTGGTCAACGTCTCTGGGCATCGATTCCAGCAGCATCCGAGTCAGTGGAGATGGTGACCGGACGAGATATCCCAGGTCCAGCGGCGGCCAGCAAATCTGAGACGCCTGCTCTTCCATAAACTGATACGTAGGCATGGAGATATTTGACTGGCTCGCCAAGAGTTCAGCTGTGTCAAATCCAGGTTGGGAATTCATCTGGAAGACAATGGCATCGTCGTTAGGAGCCTCGAGCAGAAGCCCCGTCCCGGACACGGCGTCCATCTTCATGGTGAGAAGTGACAGGAGAGTCCGATTGCCTCCTCGACAGGAGGATAAAATGTCTCGTAGGCGGTGTAAGATTGGCCCTGGTTGATCAATTGGAATGGCTGAAAGATTGCTGGCCATTGCATCAATCACCGCCGTAGCGATCTCAAACGTCTTGAACTCCTGCTTCGTGTTAGCAACGTGTCGCCTTGGATCAAGAGGAGATGACTGCTTACCAGAGTTGGCCCATGAGACTCAAGCGCAGCCTTTGGAAGCTCAGAGACGAGGCTCAAAAAGTCGTTTGCGATATCAATCGGATTCATGCCCGGAATGACAATCCCAAAGCGCAACGACGCTCTCCAGAGAACAGCACGCATCCACTGTCGAGTGACAAACATGTCTGCACGCTGAACTTGATTCACGGGACCCCAATCGTCATTGTCGACCGAGTCGAGGAGCTTCTGCTGGAGGAGCTCCAGACAGCTCTGAGCCACCGACGCCATGTTGGGAATGTCCGAGTCCGTGTCTGCATTTCGTAAGATCTCAAAGATTCCCGATTGATCGAATACCCAGAACAGATGGACCAGCTTCAGAAAGGCGGGCAGGACCTCGGCCTGGTCGTCGGCTCCGCCAAACCACGGGAACAGGATGTTGGGCTTCAGTACTATGGGGAGTTTGTGAAGAAGCGCGACGCCTCTGGCATGGATTGTCAGTAGAGCACATCATGTAGCGAATTTCTAACGCACCTTTCTGTGACAAAGAGTAGCCAGAGAACCCGTCGCGAGACATGTTGGTCTGCCTCAGACAGCGAGGCGTACGTCGACTCGCGATCAAGTCGGAGGATCTGAGCCTGCGTGATGGCCTCGCGCAGATACACAAGCGACTTGGTGCCTCCCGGTGAAGCGTTCTCATGGTATATGTGTAAGAAGAATGAGATGCGAAGGCTGTCAAGAAGATCAAGGGTTCCGTTTAGCCCGCTCGCCTCTACCTTGTCCACGCTGGGCTGCCACGCCGTTTCCAGTCTCAGCTGCGCAATAGTAGCTAGGGCTACAGCATTGGCTAGAAACCTTGTTGAATCATCTCTGCTAGGGTTGCCTTTGATCTTGTTGCGCAGGTCAGCAGCGTCGCAGATTGGCCAGATGGGAAACAGTCGCTCTGCGTAAACGTCGAGCACGTCAGCCAGGCAGGTTATCTCATCAGTTTGCCGCTCTCTGCCATCATTCTCCCCATTGCGATCTACGCACTTAACATCCACTCTGCCTCGACGTCTCCTCTCAATCTTGTCAAGGGTCTTTGCCCGAAGCCCCCGAGGACCGCGAGTTGCCTGGAGGCGGTTAAAGGTGCACTCGATCCCCGAGGCTGTACACCCCATGCAGGGGGGTGTCTCTGAGCATCGAATCTTTCGCACCTTGCACGAGTCGCAGGCCCGTCTTGCAAGCTTCTGGCGTGATGCAGACGTGTTCGGAGTTGTTTTCGGAGGCTGATCCGGAGCTGGACTCGGAGCGGCATCCGGATGTGGGGACATGGGCTCCGGGGACCTGTCAAAGCAGGATAGGAATGGAAGGAGGATCGGCTTCTGAGAGGAGAATTGCTGGTACATACAGACACTGCTGAGGAATCAGCAAATGAAGGATCCTCCGAGAAGCCTTCCCAAGCTACCGGTACCTTGGACTGCATCCTCCTCAATGACGTGATTGCAGGTGATGAGCTCGCCTTTGTCTACCCCGGATTTGCTCCACTCAAGCTTCGGCAGCTCAACAGCGCCTCGTAGCTAAATTCATGGTCGCTATAACGGCGGGATACTGCTCCGTATACAGGCGGGCTAAGAGACATTATCGTCATCACATTCAACATCACAAACCCATCTCAGCTGGTATAGACATTTAGAAATGTAAGCTATTTCTGCTCTGCCTACCACTCTCAATCTTCATCTTCTGGAATAGCTGAGCGAAACCTCAACCCATCAACCAGGTCCCCTCTGCCATCCCACTCGTGACACAGAGAGTGCCTCTTGGCTACCATTCAGTGTAGAATCGACCAAGCTGGGAGCCCATCCCAATTGAACCCGGCTACTCATCATCCATGGTGAGGTCGACGACCTGCCCACCACTGCCCGACGAGTACTGGTTGACAAAAGCTTCGATCTTGGTGAGGATGTCGTTGTGAGGGTGATACCCAATGACAAAAGGGGCCAGCCGACGAAGTCTGCAGAATCTCATGTCCTCCGGCACCTTGTCACGGCGCACCACGCTGTTGAGGTCGCTCACAAAGGTCCAGTCGCGGACGGGGAGCTTGCGTCCCAGGGCAAGCCACTTGTCGTAGTCCCAGAAGGTGATGCCGTTGAGCCCGCGCAGCACTTGAAGGTAGTCGAGCCCCTGGATGGCGCGCAGGGCGCGGAAGCGGCGGTAGTTGGGCTGCCTGGTCGTCTTTTCGGCCATGTACTCGATGATGTGAGGGGGCTCATGCCTGCGCCGCATGTAATGCTTGGACGACTCGGGGATGTGGACGGCGATAGACTTGAGGCGGCGGGCCTCGCTGAGCCAGGCTAGGTGGTGCGACCGGCGCGACGTGTACCGCTCCTTGTTGTCGCGCTTGTAGACGAGGGCCTGGGAGCCCACCCACAGGATCTCGATGTGTGGGAGGTGTTGGAGCCTGGCGCCGATTCCGCTTGCAAAGCGACCCTACTCGCCGATGGAAGAGAATGCGAACGTGTTGGCCCCGTAGAAGATGCTGGCCCCGAGGTAGTTGAAGTGCTTGGACACGAGGAGCGGAGCGAGAAGCTCCTGCGGCTTGATGGTTCCAAACGTCAGCGAGACGCTCTCCTCGCCGACGTGGAAGCGGTTCAGGAGGGACACTCGCCCGTTGCAGTTGCGAGGCGGCTCGGACGGCTCATAGTACGGGTCCAGACGGGAGATGGCGTGGACCAACTCTCCCTCAAAGACGAACAAGAGAGAAAAGATCTTGATCTGCACCTCAATGGGGAGCCGTTCAAGGGCGGACCGCGGTGGACCTCCTGGAAGTGACGTCTGATCTGGAAGCGACCGTCGCTCCGAACCTGGAGTAGAAGATTCCTCCTCCTCCTCCTCGGGAATCGTCATGATCCCCTCTTCTTCCTCTCCGTCGTCGGGGGCACGCAGCTTGAGGCCCGGGTGCGTCTTGGGAGGACTCCGCGAGCTGAAAGACCACGACATGTTCTCCTCCTTGCACGAAAGCTTGTAGACTTGTCCCCAGTTCTGAAGCCCCGTGGTCGCCTGGTTTCCACAGAGCCAGAGGTGGACAACCCCACGCCACGACTATCACCTGTCAAACACGTCTCCAAAGCACACATCGGGGGGGGCCACTACGTACCTTTTCGTGTGGGCGCCGCTGCCCACGGCTCTCGAATCGTTGAACCCTCGCCTGGAGTTCACGGATTCGCACTCGATAGTTGGCCCTGACGTTTCGGATCTCGGCTCTCTTGAGGAGGAAACGCTTGCGGTATCTCAGGTACACGTTAGCGACCCCATCCCAGTGAGGCTTGCAAGTTGTCAAGCATCCTTCAGCCCAGTCGGGCTCGGCGATGCCATCCTCTTCGAGGGCCTCTTCGAGGGCGGCGTCCGGGTTCTTTTGCTCAGACGGGACGCCGCCGTCATTGTCTTCTTCGTCGTCGTCGTCATCGTCATCATCGCCATTGTCGTCATTGTCATTGTTCTCATCGTCGCCGTGATCATCGTCGCTGTTCTCATTGTTCTCGTCGTCGTTGCCGTCGTTGTTGTTGTTGCCGTCGTTGCCGTCATCGTCGTTGCCGTCATCGTCGTTGCCGTCATCGTCGTTGCCGTCATCGTCGTTGCCGTCGTCGTCGTCATTGTTGGTGCCATTGTTGGTGTCATTGTCGATTCCATTGTCGATGCCATTGTCGGTGCCATTGTCGGTGTCATCGTCTCTGTCGCTGTCGCTGCCGTTATTTCTATTGTCATTGCTTCCGTTATCGATGGGGCTACCTTCCTCAGGTCCGTCGCGGACAAAGAGGCTTGTTTCGGATCTCTCTCGAGGGGGTTCTGGCTCATCGTCGTTGTTGGTAAGATCAATGACGTTCATGACAGAGACAGGAGGCGTCTCGCTGTTGTGGACAAAGAGGCTTGATTCCTCTCTCGCCCGTTCCTCGTCCTCATCCACATCCATGCGGTCCTCATCGTTTATACTGATGTCCATGTGGTCAACCTCGCCGTCCTCGGGACTCGGGTGTCGGTTCATGTCTGGTTGACGGGGGGGAGGATTGAGTGGATGAGTCGAAATGGAAGAGAAGAAGAAGGGGTGGGTGAGAGGAAGAGGTGGATGAGAGGAGGAAGAGGTGGATGAGAGGAAGAGGTGGAAGAGAAGAAGAGGTGGAAGAGAGGAAGAAGAGATGAGAGTGGCTCTTATGTATTCAAAACGGATAGTGATTCACAGTTGAAGAGGAAGGGATAGTGATTCACAGTCAAAAAAGAAAGGGCGGGTAGGATAACGTTTTAGCATTTCCCTCCATCAAGGTAAGAGTTGAGGTATAAAGCTATTAAAGTATCTCGAGATCTATAGCTATTTATCACTGTTGATAAGTTTAATACTTAGACCAACTTCTAACTAAGATAGTTAGTATAAATAGAGGTAGTTTCTAAGTACTAATAAGTTTCTTAGATGTAGTAGAATGCTCCAGTCCTGGAAAGTCGGCTCTCAAATGCTGCTCCCAACACAGCTGGAAATACGGCAAATATAGTTGGTAGCACTCAAGTTGATGGGCAACAGGATGCTTCTTACATGACTACTTCTTTACCTGTTCTGCAATAACAATGCGGCATCCACAGGCCGCGTGGCAGCAGCATGATAGAGTGGGCAGGTTCGCCTGTCACTCGTGGGTGTATCAAGCCACGGAAACAACGAGGCTGTAAAGAATGAAGACGCCGATCGGTCGAGCGATGAACTGATTGGAGAGGTTCTCACGTTCTCTCTAAAGCGCATCAAGCGACCAGTCAGGTACAGGGAGTAGAAGCACAGGCATGTGTATCGTTCCTGTACATCTTCTTTTTGACGTCTTCTCAGAGCCTATCAAGACATGATGATACACCTTGGAATATTGTTTACTTCTTTCGTAGCCTATGTGTCAAGTCGTCAGGAAATAATATTAGTTTTTAGGAGATGGGTATCGGATGTGCCAAGCAACGTTGCTTGCTTCGAAACTCATGCATGGCAAGCTTCAATTCTCCCGTCGAGCCAAGTAACAACCAATAGGAGCCATGATTTTGGGGTACAAAAAGGTGTCAGTTGACATGCAAAAGAAATGTGACAGCAAGGGTATCTGTACGGAACTAATGACATATCAATGGTGGTGTAGCAGTGACGCCATGATGAGCGTGTCCCGATGGTCGAGAATCTTCAGAGGAGGGGGGACGGCAAGTCATAATGATGATGCCACCCAGGTGCCGCATATCCGTGGGCGAGAGGGATAAAAAGGGCGGCTTTTTCGGTTCTGACGGATGTCAGGTTGAGTGTTGGCCATTCACAACCCCAACCCATGAACTCTGTTGGTTACTCCCGCCGGAGACGAGACGCTGCGATGGCATCTCGGGGAGGAGAGCCTTGTAAGCCGCGGAATCACGAGATCAAACTCGGCCACTGTGATACATTGCACTGTACTGTGTCCATCACATTACATCAAGCCTCCCGACCGGTCCAGGTTCCCGTAATCCTGATAACCTTGGTCGTGGAAAGGTTATGGAATCTCAGCCGCTGGCACCTCCCGTTTTGAGGCTTTTTCAAGGGCTTCCGGATAACTCGGCCGGGATTGGAACCGCTCGCATGCCATAGGATGGATGCTCTATCGGGCTGTCGAGGAGGGGGAGCGGCATCTACGGGTGGTTACAATTATGATCGTCACTACCCAGACGGGCAAAGGTCAATATCTGATGCGTCGACAATAAATAGCAAAGTCCCGCCATGGACAGAAACAAGTGATATCTGCAGTTCATCCTGTAGCAAACGTACAGTCCATTGTAAGATCAATTGCAGTAGAACAAGTGCATCAGCCATGCCTGGTCTATTCCACCGCAAAAAGAAGGCCTCTGGCGACGGCGACGTCGAGGCCAACGCCGCCAGGCGCCAGTCTCGGGGACGCATCGGCAGCGTCTACGTCCCTGGTGTGGAGGACCTCAGCGAGTATCCCGCCCTGGACCGCTACATCAGCGTCTACCGCGACGAGCGACGCCGCAGCGTCCCAGAGGAGGAGAGCACCGGCAAGGGTCGCAAGAAGCGATGGTGGCAGTTCGGGGGCGTCGACACCCAGGAGGTTGCGGCTGTCAACCAGGGGATACCCGAGTCTTGGCTCGAGACTGACATGCACACCGGCATTGCGTCCTCGGACGTCGATACGAGGAGGAAGAGATCTGGATGGAACGAGCTGACAGCCGAGAAGGAGAACATGTTTGTCAAATTTTTGGGGTTTTTTACGGGCCCAATTCTTTATGGTAAGTTCTTGCTCTCTGTGTGTTAAAATGGACTGGCTAACAAGAAGCTGAACAGTCATGGAGGTTGCTGCGCTGCTGGCTGTTGGTCTCGGCGACTGGGTCGACTTTGGAGTCATCCTGGGAATCCTCTTCCTCAACGCCTTTGTCGGATTCTACCAGGAGAAACAAGCCGCCGACGTCGTTGCGAGCCTCAAGGGAGACATTGCCATGCGATGCACGGTTGTAAGAGACAGCAATGAGCAGGAGATTCCGGCTCGTGAGTTGGTACCTGGAGATATTGTAAGACACCTCCTGCTTGACTGAGAACCATGTCTAACAGATTCATCAGCTCATTGTCCAAGAAGGCGGAACCGTGGCCGCTGATTCTCGTCTCCTCTGCGACTACACACGACCAGAAGACTTTGAGGTGTACAAGCGTCTCAGAGCCGAAGACAAGCTCGACCGCAGCGAAGACTCGGACGAGGCAGAGCAAGACGAGGATCAAGATCATGACCAAGAGCAGAGCCAAAACAATGAACTCAAGGGAAATGGGAAAGACCGTGATGGCGAGTACCAACCTCCGGCTCTTGGGTACCGCAGTCGTCCGCTCGTCGCCATCGATCAGTCCGCCATCACGGGCGAGTCTCTTGCGGTGGAAAAGTACCTGGGCGACATGGTCTACTATACCACAGGCTGCAAGCGTGGCAAGGCCTACGCCATCGTAACTTCGACAGCCAGAGAATCCTTTGTCGGCCGCACCGCAGACCTCGTACAGGGCGCAAAGGATCAGGGCCATTTCAAGGCCGTCATGAACAACATCGGCACTTCCCTCCTGGTTCTCGTCATGTTCTGGATCCTCGCCGCCTGGATCGGCGGTTTCTTTCATCACATCAAGATCGCCAATCCTGGGTCGCAGAATCTCCTTCACTACGCCTTGGTGCTGCTCATCATTGGTGTGCCTGTCGGTCTGCCCGTCGTCACTACCACTACTCTTGCTGTGGGCGCTGCCTATCTGGCCAAGCAAAAGGCCATTGTGCAGAAGCTGACAGCCATTGAGTCGCTTGCTGTGAGTCTCACTCTTCTTCTGCCATCATACATAAACTAACAAGTGACAAACAGGGCGTCGATATCCTCTGCTCGGACAAGACCGGCACGTTGACTGCAAACAAGCTCAGCATCCGCGACCCCTTTGTCTCTGAGGGCCAGGATGTCAACTGGATGATGGCCGTCGCAGCTCTGGCATCCTCTCACAACCTCAAGACGCTAGACCCCATCGACAAGGTCACCATCTTGACGTTGAAGAGATACCCCCAGGCACGCGAGATCCTACAGCAGGGCTGGATAACCGAGTCCTTCACACCCTTTGACCCAGTCTCGAAGCGAATCACCACCGTGTGCCGTCTGGGCGGTGACCGGTTCACCTGTGCCAAGGGAGCGCCGAGGGCCATTCTGAGGTTGGCAAACTGCTCGGAAGAAGTCGGCAACTTGTACAGAGAAAAGGCCCAAGAGTTTGCACGCCGCGGATTCCGCTCCCTGGGAGTCGCGTACAAGAAGAACGACGGCGACTGGATCCTCCTCGGCCTGCTCTCCATGTTTGACCCCCCGCGTGAGGATACGGCGCAGACCATCATCGAGGCCGGGCATCTTGGTGTACCCGTCAAGATGCTGACGGGAGACGCCATCGCCATCGCCAAGGAGACCTGCAAGATGCTGTCCCTGGGCACCAAGGTGTACAACTCGGAGAGGCTCATCCACGGCGGCTTGGCTGGCACTGTGCAGCACGACTTTGTCGAGCGTGCCGACGGCTTCGCAGAGGTATATCCAGAGCACAAGTATACCGTCGTTGAGATGCTTCAGCAGCGAGGTCATCTCACAGCCATGACGGGCGACGGCGTCAACGATGCCCCGTCCTTGAAGAAGGCAGACTGCGGGATTGCCGTCGAGGGCGCCTCTGAAGCTGCCCAGGCCGCCGCCGATATCGTCTTTCTCGCCCCTGGCTTGAGCACCATCGTGCTGGCCATCAAGACGGCGCGTCAGATCTTCCAGCGCATGAAGGCATATATCCAGTACCGTATCGCGCTGTGTCTACATCTCGAGATCTACCTCACGCTCTCCATGATCATCATCAACGAGACCATCCGCGTCGAACTCATCGTCTTCCTCGCCCTGTTTGCAGACCTGGCCACAGTCGCAGTGGCCTACGACAATGCTCATTGGGAGCCACGCCCGGTGGAGTGGCAGCTCCCCAAGATCTGGGTCGTGAGTGTCATTCTGGGCATCCTCCTCGCCATCGGCACCTGGGTCATTCGAGGATCCATGTTCCTCCCCAGCGGGGGCATCGTCGAGAACTTTGGCTCCGTCCAGGAGATTCTATTCCTCGAGGTGGCTCTCACGGAGAACTGGCTCATCTTTGTCACGCGAGGAGGCAAGACCTGGCCATCCTGGCAGCTCGTCGGGGCCATCTTTGGCGTGGACGTCATCGCCACCCTATTCTGCCTGTTCGGCTGGCTCTCCGGCAACGGGGAGGTGACTACACCCAAGGACAACTTCCCCCAGAGCAGCAACGGGTGGGTGGATATCGTCACGGTTGTCATCATCTGGCTGTACTCATTTGGCGTTACCGTCATCATTGCCATCGCGTACTATCTCCTGAACAAGATCTCCTGGCTCGACAACCTCGGCAGGAAGAATCGCAGCAAGAAGGACACGGCCATCGAGAACATCATTGGACATTTGCAGAAGCTGGCTGTCGAGCACGAGCTAGATGAAAAGACGGGCAAGAGCAGGTACCTCCTTGTCGAAAAGGCTGGTGATGAGGAGGATGACATCTAGAAGCACACTATCCTACTGCTCTTGTTCACATCTGGTCAGCTCGCTATAGGTAATTCATAACTCGAATATCATTTCTGTTGAACTCTTTCGTTAATATACCTCTTTAAATGCCCAGTGCCTCCCTGCGTCCCTTGCTCGTAGTATCAAGATACGGCGCTTCACCCAGACTACACACCCGGTCACCAGCACGAGCCGCATCATAGTCGTACGTAGCACAGTGCAACGTCGACCTGTTATCCCAAATTGCGCAGTCATTCTTGCTCCATCGATATCTCACCTGAGCATCATGGTTCTGCGTGACGAGGTTGAACAGATAACCCAGCAGTGTGTCGCTCTCATCCTTGGAGAGACCGTTGATGCGCTTGGTGAAGCCCTTGTTTACGTACACCGACTTCCAACCGGTGACTGGGTTCGTTCTGACGAGGGGGTGTACGGCTGAGAGGTTTTCGCCCTGGTTCAGGGGAGAGCCACGGATGCCCTTGCGTAGAGGGTTGCCGAGACGAGCTGCCTCGTCGTGGAAGAAGGATGCATCGTGGGTTGCGGTCAATCCTTCGAGGAACTGCTTCATTGGTGGCGATAGCCGGTCGTAAATCTCGTAGCCAGAGGCCCAGAGCTAATAAATCGCATTAGTACCTACACTTGCTTCACTCGAGCGACCCGAGTAACATACTGTATCACCTCCAGTGGCCGGTAGTGTGTGAATCTTGAGCATGGCATAGTCTGACGGGACCTTTTCAAAGGTGCTTTACTCTGGTTAGTATTATCCCATGCTTTCAGGGTTGGTAGCTTACATGTCACTATGCCAGCCAGCACTGGCGAACCGGCTCACATCACTCAATTGATGTGTCAAACCACCCCCCTTCTTCTGCTTCTCGCTCGAAATGACACTGATCTGGTCACCAAGCTCGCTACCCTCCTCAGTCAAGGGGTGAATGTGCAGCCCAGAGCTAGCTGGACACCCGGCGACTTCGGTGAGGCGAAGCATGAAATCCTTCATCTCTTGGGGAGTCACATCTTGGTTCTTGAGGAAGACAACTCCACGCTGCGAAATAGTGACAGCGAGGTCACGAATGAGCCTCTCGTCCCATCGAAGCAGATCGCGAATCTGCAGGCCATCATATTCACGGCCAATTACCGGAGTGATGTCGAGCTGCTTGATGTCGTCAAGGCTTCCCGTGTAAGTCAATGGCTGCGAGATCCGAGGCCGACTCTCTGGGTGACCACCGAGGATGTGATCGCCCAGGGTGGGATATGCTTGTGAAGGTGCGGCAGAAGGCATGATGCAATAATTGTGTACCAATTTTAATGAACAAGAAAAAGGCATAGAAATGAAGGAAACAAGTCTTGCAATTCAAGGCAATCGCTGAAGGCTATATCAAAATCGGAGACATCTCCCGCGATGCTTGGTACCAAGTACAAGGACCGACCGGGCTATCCCCAGAGGGCATCACGGACCGTTGAATGCCAGCGGCAGCGTCGAATCACGGCGCGCGGCAAAGACGACATCGGGACTAGGAATGGCATGCGAGGAGCTTTGGGCACGACGGAGAAAATCTCGGAGAGGAGAGGCCATCCCCACACCAACCCGAAGCAGTAGGTGAGATGGCGCTAGAGCAGAGCGCTGTATTGATGCTACTCTTCTCAAGACCTCTTGCGTGAGGCACATGTAGCATCTCTGGCCGGGGCCCTTGGGATGGACCATGAACCATTGCCAGAATAGGCTCCATAGCCATCTATGGCGTGCGCGGTCGTGCCACGCCCGTTCACTGGGATGTCATGTCGCCGCGGAGCTTCTTTCGGTAGACAAGAGACCATGGGCAAAGAGTATATATCTTGACAGGAACCCCGAGTTCTAGTCCGTCACCAGCGACAATCACCTTGGTCCTATCGTGCCAGTACAATCAATCCATCACCAGTGCCAGTTAATCACCGATAACACCCGCATCCAACATGGGCACTGCAGACATCGAAGCAAGCCCTGCAGTAGCGGAGCGCTCCTCGGTGGATATCGCCAAAACCCAGGTCGGCGTCGGCAGACAAGAGCTTCACTCGGCTCTCCCACCGCATGACACCTACGAGGGTGGTCACCGATGGGACCCGTCAGCCACATGGACTCCGGAAGAAGAGAAGAGGGCTGTGCGAAAGACGGATATGCGTCTGCTTACCTGGTTGTGTCTGATGGTGAGTCTTGTCTTTGGTACTCGTCCGGAACGGGGCACTTACACGGGTTACAGTTCTTTGGTCTTCAACTTGACCGTGGAAACCTCAGCAATGCTCTTGCAGATGACCTCTTGACCGATCTCGGCTTGACGACAGATGACTACAACAATGTGAGTATCAATACACCTTGTTCTTGAGGTTTCCTACTGATTTCTCTCCAGGGCACAACCATTCAGCTTCTATGCTTCCTCTCCGCCGAGTTCCCAGTGCAGTTCCTCACCAAGAGATATGGCTTCAAGCGCGTCCTCCCAACAGTACGTTCACCTCTCTCATATGCAGATTTAATACAAAGACTGACTGAGCGGTGCAGCTGATGGTCTGTTGGGGCCTGGTCTGTACGTCTTCGCTCACCCTCACCCAACCCTCGTTTGTACTAACCAGCGCACAGCAACTTTCCAAGCCTTCATGACAGGTCGGACCGGCTTTTACATCTCCCGAGCCTTTATTGGTCTCTTTGAAGGCGGTTTTATCCCCGGTGTCATTCTCATGGCGACGTACTTTTACACCTCGAAGGAGCTGTCGATTCGACTGGCTGCATTCTGGAGCACCCTCAACATTGCAAGTAAGCGCGGTTTTCCCTCCACATAGGAGCCAACTAGTACTCACATATTCCAAAAGGAGTCATTTCTGCCCTCTTAGCCGCCGGCTTCCTCGAAATGCGAGGCGTCGCTGGTCACCCCGGCTGGTTCTGGCTTCTCCTCCTCGAAGGCCTCCTCACCGTCGTCATCGGCCTCATCTCAATGGCCTACCTCCCCACCAGTCCTACAGGCACAAAGACGCTCATCTGGCGGAGCTCTTGGTACACGGAGCGGGAAGAGGTCATCATGATCAACCGCATCCTCCGCGACGACCCTGCAAAGGGTCTCACAGCGCTGAATGAGCCGGCCACCTTTGCCGACATCAAGGCTGCCTGGACTGATCCTTCTCTCTGGGGATTGTACTTTATCGGTCTTGTCGCCTATATCCCCGCGACTCCGGTTACGGCATATCTAACTCTAACCCTCAAGCGTGTCGGCAACTTTAGCACCTTGGCTAGCAACCTGCTCACTGCGCCTGCAGCGGCCCTCCAGATCATCACCATGCTGGCGCTGGCGTACAGTTCAGAGTACTTTAACGAGCGATCCTTCCACTGCCTCCTTGGCGAGATTTGGTCTCTCCCCCTCTTCACGGCGCTGCTCACTCTCCCGGATCAAGGCCGCGAATGGGGACGTTTCACCATCATCACCCTGATCTCGGGCTATCCCTACTTCCACCCTCTGGTCAGCTCCTGGATCTCTGAGAACTCGTTCGACGTCAAGAAGAGAGCAGTAGCCGCAGCCACATACAACGTCATTGTGCAAATGTAAGCCACCTTTCCAAGAAACTCTTGTCGACCAAAATACTGACAAACAAACAGCGGAAGCGTGATTGGCAGCCAGATCTACCGGTCCTGGGACTCGCCCTACTACAAGAACGGCAACAAGGTGTGCATCTCGATCCTGTCGCTCTCGGTCGTCGTCTTCCTCGTGCAGCGCCAGCACCTCATCCGCCTGAACAGGAAGAAGGAGGCGGAGTGGGATCAGATGACGCCTGAGCAAAAGGTCGAGTACCAGACGGACAAGGAAGCCAGAGAGGTGGATGGAAACAAGCGACTCGACTTTCGGTTTGCGTATTAGAGTAGATGTGCAAGATATTGCGTATGTAGCTGTTGGGCAGTGTAGCCACTTGTTCTCTCTGCTGGAGACGCACAATTGACTTACACGGTCCCTAGTTCTATCGCCCATCTTGCCAAGACTCCAAATCACAGCCAAATCCGGCGGCCGCCACTCCATGGTCGGTCGAATGCCCAACCTCGGCGACTCCGAAGGAAGCAAGGTTGACTTGTCTTGTTTTTTCACATGCCCATGTCCGAGTCTCAAAAATGGTCTAGTAACACTCGTATTTCCCCCTTCGCATCATTATTCATCCGCTTTATCCTAGTATTCTATCGTGAACCTATGTCTCAGGCTTCAAACCAACCTCTCTCTCACCGCACACTCACCAAAACTCAACTTTCCGAGACATTTCTAATCTTCCCCGGAGAACCCGAGCATCTCTCTCACAAAATGGGCATCATCGGAAACGTCGCCACGGGCCTTATCGGCGGCCTGCACAGCTACATCCTCGTCCTCGAGATGTTCCTCTGGACAGGTCCCCGCGGCCGCAAGACGTTCAGACTCACAAAGGAGTTCGCCGAGCAGACAAAGGGTCTCGCCGCAAACCAGGGCCTCTACAACGGCTTCCTGTCTGCTGGACTCTTCTGGTCGCTCCTCCACCCGAACCCCGAGTTTGCGACTCAGCTGCAGACCTTCTTCCTTGGCTGCGTCGTCACTGCTGGTGCCTTTGGAGGCATGACGGCCAACCCTCGCATCTTCTACGTCCAGATGGCTCCGGCTGTTGTCTCGCTTGGCCTCGTCCTCCTTGGTCTGTAAATGCGAGATTTTGGTGGTTTTGAATGGGGAAGAAAGGGCACGGCATCTGGATCATTGTTGTTTCAGTCGTAAAGGTGTAATGAGCTAGGTTAAGAAGACTAGGGTTCTCGCCATTCAAACCGCTTCAACGTTCATGCAACGACCTATCCTCGCCAACGCTTGAACCACGACAACACTCATATCGTCATTCATGTCATCGAACACATTTTCGCCGCTGATCTTGTCGAGAACCACCTTGAATCACGCACACTCAGACAAGTCAATCTCAACCGTCCCCATCCCCGACTCTCGACGCCCGTGGCAGTGACAAACTATATCTCCGTGAGGGTCTTGCCGTCGAGCCACAGCCAACATGCTCACCCATGGCGCACCTTGTTGTTTACAGTTCGGACAAGGCGAAGATAAATACAGCATAGCTGCTGGTCTAGAATCGAGGCTGTGTGGAATAACTGTGGATTGGTTACTTGCAGGGCGGTGTGTCAGCGGACTCGGCCAACAATTCATTTACCATTTGACGATTCCTCTTTTCGTTTCTCGCGATTCAAAAACCCCAACCACCTACACTCCCTCCAGGTCGTCGAGACTACATCCTTGTTCAGCATGTCTTTCGCTTCCCTGCCAACGGAACTTGTTGAAGAGGTCGGAAACCACTGCGACCGTCAACAGCTTGCTTCCCTCTCTCAGGTCAATCGTGAGCTTTATGCCATCTTCAATCCTCTCCTCTACAGACATAGCATCTCCAACGACTCACCCTCCAAGACCTGTGTGAGGTGGGCCGTGGAGAATAACTCGCTCAACACACTCAAGCACGCTATTAATCAAGGGGCAAACATCAACGGCTCTTGTGCGAGAAAGGTCAAGGATGTTCGTTATGGAATGTCTTCGACACCACTGCATATCGCGACCAAGAAAGGCTTCCACGAAATTGCCCGGTGGCTTCTTAACAACGGCGCGAGTTTAGATGAGCCATCAGTCAAGCTGTGTAAGTGCAACCTGCTTGGCACTTTTAACACGGGCCTCTTCTGGTATCCTCTGCATTTTGCAATGCGCCATAGCGATGAGGCAATGCTACGGCTTTTCCTCCAGAAAGGTGCCTACTTCTCGGCGCATAGGGTGCCAGGCCTGCGATGCGCCATTCATGATGAACGGCTGGATATGATCGACCTCCTCGCCCAGCAGCCCAGCTTTGATCCTCGTTACCAAGATCCCCATGAGCAAAATGCCCTTCATTACGTCGTCGACGTCCGAAACCCCAGCGCCGCCTACCAAATCGTCCACAAGCTAGTCGATCACGGCGTGCCAATGAACATGATAGGCCAAGGCATTACACCTCTCTCGAAGCTGGTCGCTGGGGCCAGGTTCAAGCCTGCAATCGCATTGCTCGAGCGTGGTGCTGATCCCTGCTTCGACGCGCACAACCATAGAATGCGTGCGCTGGACTGGTGTTTTAAGGATGGATGCATCGATCCAGCAGAACCAGAGTCCGTGACCAAAGAGTTGAAGGAGGACCGACGAAAGCTGGTGGCCCTGCTCATTGCGAAAGGGGCCCAGGTGAACAGAGCCACGACTACTCTGGATAGGGAATATCGCACACCCCTCTTCTGGGCACTACTAGGGGGGAAAGATGTCGAGTGCATCAGGATTCTCCTTGACGCTGGTGCTAGCATCAGGAACGCCGTTACATATCTAAATGGTTCCAAGTCCGAGGGTCTGCTCCGTGAGGTCTTCCGCAAAGTCGCCAACTTGCCCCCCTGGGCCCCAAGGGCAGACGGCCCCAGTGAACCATTTTTCGAACCCTACAGGGACTCTGTGCGTCTCTTGTTGGAGCACGGCGCCCGCGTCGACTCGGTCGATGGCGAGCAGTCAGTCTTGGGGATCAGCTGCCAGATGGCAACTTCAGAGGCGGAGGCATGGGCCCTCGAGTTTCTAGTGGACAATTCCACGGGTCGAAACGTCACGCTACAATTTGTTGAAGCTCTCTTGGAGAATACGGAGGACGACGTGGTACGCACGCTATTGGGACGGCTCCGGGATAAGTTGGTGGGAGATGGTGAGAAGGATGAGGCAGAGGCGGTCAACGAATAGAGAGAAAGACGGCAATAAGACGAGCAAGATTACAGCCTCACATATTATCGTCAATGCTTGCCATGGTTTGCCAAGAAGCGATCCCTGTTTGCTCTTCATATGCTCCAGCCTTGGCATCAGAACAGTACTAGCCAGCACCCGGGTTAAGGAACAAACAAGGTACCAGTGCAAAGGCATCTCGCCTCAAGTTCAATAAGTAGGAATAATGAAATGATGAGAGAAATACGAAGCATCCTCCTTTAGTCATATTGCTTTTTAATAAAAAAAATTATTTTATATTACTTCACGTATAAGGGTCAGGCCTTTGTTACCATCCTGGTGTCTTGTTTCCTTCTCTACCCGTGAAACCAGGCAAGGCTTATGGTCTCCGCCCATTGTATACAAGAAACCCTTATCTTGCCTCAAGTTATAGCCTTGTGCAAGGCGAAAATGCGATGTTCATCAAGGCGAGAATCAGCACCGGGAGCCTCACCCATGCTGATACATTCTGATTGGCTGCAATGTTCCACTCCATCCTCGCCCTGCTCTTCCACCGCGGCAAAAAAAAATGTTGGACCGCGTTTGTGCTCCCAAGAACAAGACCCAAGACGGCAGCACACGTCGTCAGTGCCATTGCAAGGCGGATCACCATGACCCTTGGTCTACGCATCGCCAATGACTGAGCCATGAAGACGCCATCTATAAATTCGAGCCTCCGGGCTGCTCTGCGCCTACCGCAATTGGCTCGCAGCCCCTCCGTCGGACCCAGCAACGCCGACCCGCCGATGATCCCCAGCCGTCGCTTGCACCTGCAACGACCCCTCCCCCGCATCAGCATCAGCTCTGGAGCTTCATCTCACCCATCAGCCTCAACTTATTCTTCCCTTCTCTCTAAAACACCTATTGCTCGCCATACTCGAGAACAATCCCGTTCCTTTTTCTCGAGCTTGGCATCAGCTTCTACTTCCCGTGCTGTCCTTTCTCCATCTACTTGCGCCTCCCTTAGCCTCACTCCACCCACACCCTCCTCTTCTCTCCCTCGCCAGCAGCAGCGTCACTGCTCTTACCGCCGAGCCATGTATCGCAACGGGTCTGACGTCGCCAGCGCTAGCCTCGACATTCGTCGTGGTCGCGAGGTCCTCCCCAAGAACGTCAAGCCGCTGCATTACGATCTGACCCTCGAGCCCAACTTCGAGACCTTCAAGTATGAAGGTACCGTTGTTATCGATTTCGACGTCGTTCAAGACTCGACCTCTATTGCTCTCAACACTGTAGAACTCGACATCCATGAGACCATCGTCGAAGCCAACGGCGCCACTGTCACGTCCTCCCCCACCCTCGACTACAACAAGGACGCCCAGACCACGACCATAACCTTCGACCAGACGATTCCCGCAGGGCAAAAGGCGAGATTGACTCAGCGCTTCACCGGTACTCTCAACGATGATATGGCAGGCTTCTACCGTTCTTCATACAAGGATGAGCAGGGAAATACCAAGTACATTGCCACAACTCAGATGGAGGCCACCGATGCCCGCCGTGCATTCCCTTGTCTTGATGAGCCGGCTCTCAAGGCTACATTCACCGTCACCCTGATCGCTGACCACGACCTGGTCTGCCTGGGCAACATGGATGTTGCTTCCGAGAAAGAGGTCGATTCTGCGATTACGGGCAAGAAGCGCAAGGCCATCACCTACAACAAGACTCCCATCATGTCTACGTACCTCCTGGCTTTCGTCATTGGCGATCTCAAGTACTACGAGACCAACAACTTCCGAGTCCCGGTCCGAGTTTGGTGCACACCTGACCAGAATGTCGATCATGCTGTTTTCTCTGCTGAGCTTGCTGCGCGGACACTCGAGTTTTACGAGAAGCAGTTTGGCAGTGAATACCCCCTCCCCAAGATGGATATGGTGGCGGTCCCCGATTTCGCCGCCGGCGCCATGGAGAACTGGGGCCTCATCACTTACAGAGTTGTCGATCTTCTGTTGGACGAAAAGACCAGCAGCGCCATAACTAAGAAGCGTGTGGCCGAAGTTGTGCAGCACGAGCTAGCCCATCAGTGGTTCGGCAACCTGGTAACCATGGACTTTTGGGATGGCCTGTGGCTAAAGGAGGGTTTCGCAACATGGATGTCATGGTACTCTTCCAATGCCTTCTACCCTGAGTGGAGGATCTGGGAGGGCTACGTTATCGAGGATCTGCGTTCTGCCCTGGGCCTTGACTCGCTGCGCAGCTCTCATCCCATCGAGGTGCCTGTCAAGCGCGCAGACGAGATCAACCAAATCTTTGATGCCATCTCATACGAGAAGGGTTCATGCGTCCTGCGCATGATTTCCAAGTACCTTGGCGAGGACGTGTTCCTTGAAGGTGTCCGACGCTACCTGAACAAGCACGCCTACGGAAACACAGAGACTACTGATCTCTGGGCTGCCCTCAGCGAAGCCAGCAGCAAGGATGTCGAGCGTGTGGCCGATATCTGGACCAAGAAGGTTGGCTTCCCCGTCGTTGCGGTCACCGAAGACGAGTCCAACGGCACCATCCACCTCAAGCAGAATCGTTTCCTTAGAACGGCCGACGTCAAGCCCGAGGAGGATGAGATTCTCTACCCCGTCTTCCTCAACCTCCTAACCAAGAACGGCCTCCAAGAAGATCTTGCACTCAACACGAGAGAGGCCGACTTCAAGGTGCCCGACTTTGACTTTTACAAGGTCAACTCGGGTCATTCCGGCATCTACCGCACCTCTTACACAACTAATCGGCTTCACAAGCTTGGCCAGAACGCCAAGGCAGGCCTTTTGGGTGTAGAGGACAGAGCCGGCATGATTGCCGATGCTGGTGCCCTTGCTGCCGCCGGCTACCAAAAGACATCCGGCTTGTTGGCTCTCCTCCAAGGCTTTGACTCTGAGAATGAGTTCATTGTCTGGGATGAGATTACACTCCGCATCGGCTCTCTTCGAGACGCCTGGATCTTTGAGGATGAAAAGGTCACCAAGGCCCTCAAGGCTTTCCAGAGAGATCTGGTAAGCAAGAAGGCCAACGAAGTTGGGTGGGACATCACCGATGCCGACGACCACATGACCCAGCGCTTGAAGGGGCTCATGTTTGGAAAGGCCGCCATGGTGGAGGACGAGCCCACCAAGAAGGCAGCCTTTGAGCTGTTTGACAAGTTCATCAAGGGAGACCGGGATGCCCTCCAGCCTAACCTGCGACCCAGCGTCTTTGCTGTTGTGCTGTCTTACGGTGGTGAGGCTGAGTACAATGCCGTGGTCAAGGAGTACGAGACGGCCAAGCAGAGCAGCGAGCGAAACACAGCACTTCGGTCCCTCGGCTTCGCCCAGGACCCTGCTCTCATCAAGCGTACACTAGAGTATACGCTCAGCGATCAGGTCAAGACCCAGGACCTGTACATGCCTCTCAGCGCCCTCCGCGCACACAAGGAGGGAGTCATCGCACTCTGGACGTGGGTCAAGGAGAACTGGGACGTCATCACTAAGCGTCTGCCGCCTGGCATGTCGCTCCTGGGCGATCTCGTGTCCATGTCCACAAGCTCCTTTACTCAGGAGGAGCAGACTGCTGACGTAAAGAGTTTCTTTGAAGAGAAGGGCACCAAGGGCTTCGACCTTGAGCTGGCGCAGAGCCTGGACGCCACCAAGGCCAAGCAAAACTGGCTTGCACGGGATAGAGAGGATGTCAAGCAGTGGCTCCGCGAGAACAAGTACCTGTAAACTAGAAGCACATGAACCTATAGAAAGGACATAAGATGCTAAACATATGACACCACTAGAAATAGGTAGTCACAATCAAACCGTCAACATAGTAAAGTGTTGTCTGTACTATTGACTCTCAATTCGACCCTGTTAATCATATAGTATATCCACACAAGGGTAGGAGAGATTGACAGCTTACAAGAGGTCTCAACAAGCTTCGTTACTTCGTCTCAAGTGGAACCCATGTTGGTCAAACAAGGCATTTCTTAATGTGTCTGTTATACATGTACAAGTATACACGGTCATACAACCTCGTCCCCACATATTTTTCTGTTCATATCTCATCTCTTCAGGCCTTGCCCGTAAGCCAGTCACGCTCCATATTCTTGCCCAGTCCCCCGGTGCCAGTGACAGGCAGGTCACGCTTCCGCAGCTCCTCCTCAATGACCTTCCATCGGCCGACGGCGATCTCGCGGTCAATGGGGCCGATCCTCTTGCTGTGCACCTTGACGTTGGGCAGCGTGGGGAGCTCAGTCCTGGCCTCGAGGATCTCGGCCAGCTTCTTGCCGCGCTTGGTGTTGTTGACGGTCAGGGCGAGGAAGTGGTGCGGGGTGCGGGCGGCGCCGAGCTTGACGTCAGAGATGAGGCGGCCGGTGAGCTGGTAGAGGCGCTTGCGGATCTGAGATGGATGTTAGCATGTGGCAGCGGGTGCAAGAGGAGCGATATCGTACGGCAAACTTGAGGTGGTCGTTGAGGGTGACAGTCTTCCACGAGGCATCCCACGCCTTGACAATCTCCTGAGCCTCCTCGACAGAAATCTTGGCCACCTCCTCAGGCTGCTCAGCCTCACTCGTCAGCCGTCCAGTGACAGCCGAAACATCGCCCTTGAGCGTAGCCTTTCCATCCTGGACCTGGAGGTCCACGGCCAGTGTCTGGTCGAGCTCGCTCCTGTCGCTGGGACGCCACTTCTTGGCCACCAATCCCTCGAGCAGACCCGCCTCTTGCAGCGAGAGGGCCTCGACAAGGGCCTGGCGCAGGTACACCTCTAGCACGGCCTTGTCCTGCACCTTGTCGGCGCTGCCGAAGCCGCGGAACTCGTTCTCCTCGCCCCAGTGTCCGGGCTGCTCCCACCACGTCTTGAGTGGCTCAATCTCCTCCAGGCCATCGATAGTAGTAGCCGGTGTGTAGGACGGGTCAACGGACTGGATCTCATCCTCTGTCGCAGCCTCGGTGCGTTTAGGTGGTAGGGCGAGACGAGACTGCTGGATGGCTCGAGGGGTCCGGTCACGCCGCGGCTTCATATCCAGCACCTCCTCCGGCAGGTTCGACTCGTCCACGGGCTCGGGACGCTGTGTGTAGGGGTCCTCAGGCCCGGGGGCCTCACCCTTCCAGAGCTTGCCACGGACCCATTCCGTGTTCTTGCCGATGCGAGCGGGGGACGACGTCGAGAGGGCGCGGGCGGAGAAGGGGATGATGCGATTGACGGATGTTGATGGCGCTACGGCCGATTGCAGGGACGATAGACCCCGCACCCGCGGTATTCGAGGCATTGTGAGTGATAGGGAGTGAACTTTTCGACGGGTTCCTTGGATGAGGTCGAAGAGATGGTGGTACAAGGTCCAAAGGGAACTTTTTCCGGTGTGGTCGCATTAGCCAATGGGATGTGACGAGGCTGAGAAGCGACCCACATTGTCGCGGGCCTGTCGATAGCCTCAAGTGAGTGACGTGCGACCTTCCACTACATGAGGATCAATCAAAGGAACCTCGATCTGACACTTGAAACTCTTCAAAAATGGCGCGCATATCCTTCATCATACTCCTTCTAGGAGCCTTCATATCGCTAGCGGCAGCATGTACGTTCATCCCTGACGCGCGTCCCCAGCAATAGTGTCTAACAAGCAGTCGCAGCCGCGCCGACCTTTTGCAAATGCACATGCTTCAAGAACAGCACCATCATCCCCCTCGGCCCCAAGGGCGAAAGATCCCCCTCCCAGCTACGCCGCTCCGCAGCCCTCGACTACGGCGACTTTACCCCCGCAAACGAGGAGATCCGCTCCGCCTCGGCGCTGGAGCCGCGCTCCAAGTCCAAGTCGTGCTCCGAGTGCACCAAGGCGTTCTGCCTCAAGCAGGGCATCGACTTTTGCAAGGGCGCTACCGAGGAGGACGTCACGACGCTGTGCTTCCAGCGGGACAGCAACAAGGACAAGATCATTGTGTGGGGGTTCATCATTGGCACGGTCGGCTTGCTGGGCTGGGCAGCATTCAAGAAGGTTGTTTCGTGGCGCGAGGGCCCCGTGCTTGGGAGGCGGAGCTATGCCCCGATGCCAGGGAATTTTCGATGAGGTCACAGAGTTGTTTACGCGGTGGCTGGATCTGACTGCCATATGGCTTGATTTCGCAAACACGGGATACTGGTATAGAACGGAGTTTGGAGTTGATCTGGGAGGGTATCATGACTATCAATTTGGCTCCAAGTGTGTCAACTTTCAATACAGACTAGGTACGCAGGCGCTTTCCTGGACCCTGTGCTTCGTATGCAAAAGCATATATCCAAAAGCATCGTGACAATTTTCTGAATGCAAACCTAGATGCGCCGACTCTTTTTTTTTTTCACCTCTCGACGTATCCACGTGAGTCCAAGTCAATAACTCCCAAAGCCCGGCCCTCACAACTCAACTAGATCCTTTTTCTAGCTTGAAACTTTCGAAACGATAACACCAATCCCTTTTTTCCTAAATACTTCATTCTCGTATGTCAGACACTTAAGCGCTGTTGACCGAGCGGCGAGTGCGGACAGCGTCAGCGAGATCCTCGAGGACAGTGACAGTGTCCTCCCAGTTGATGCAGGCATCAGTGATGCTGACACCGCGCTCCAGGGCGCCGGGACCCTCAGCGGGGACCTTTTGGTTGCCCTCGCCAATGTTGGACTCGATCATGACACCAACGATGGCCTTCTCACCCTCGCGGAGTTGGTCACCAACAACCTTGGCAACCTTGGGCTGGTTCTTGTGGTTCTTCTGAGAGTTGCCTAATGACAGTTAATATGGAGGGTCAAGGTTACACAAGCGGAGATCACATACCATGGGAGCAGTCAACCATGATGGCCAACTTCTGCTTCTTGTCCTGCAGGGTCTTCTTGGCAGACTGGACATTCTCCTTGTCAAAGTTGGGGCCCTTGGTACCGCCTCGCAGGATGACGAAGCAGTGCTCGTTACCCTTGGTGCGGGTGATGGCGGCCAGACCCTGCTTGGTGACACCCATGAAGTGGTGCTGAGCAGCGGCAGCGCCAATGGCGTCAATGGCAACGCTCAGGCCGCCGTCTGTGCCGTTCTTGAAGCCGACGGGGAAAGACAGACCAGAGGCCAGCTCACGGTGAAGCTGGGACTCGGTGGTGCGGGCACCGATGGCACCAACCGAGATGCAGTCGGCAAGGAACTGGGGAGAGATGGTATCGAGCATTTCGGAAGCAATTGGCATTCCTCGGCTGGTGAGGTCGACAAAGAGCTGACGCGAAACTCGGAGACCCTTGTTGATCTTGAACGAGTTGTCGATATCAGGGTCGTTGATCAGACCCTTCCAGCCAACAGTCGTCCGGGGCTTCTCGAGGTAGGCACGCATGACGATGCAGAGGTCGTCCGAGAGCTTGTCCGAGAGCTCCTTGAGCCGGGCGGCGTACTCGTGGGCGGCGGCAGGGTCGTGGATGGAGCAGGGGCCTACGACGACGAGAAGTCTGTCGCTGGCGCCGAGGATGATGTCGGCGGCATCGTTACGGCCCTTGACGACTGTGTTGGTGGCGGCCTCGGTGAGAGGGATCTCGGAGGTGAGGAGAGCAGGAGGGATCAAAGGATCCTGTCCGAGGACTGGAGGGGTTCAGGTTAGCGAATTGGTTATGTGTTGCGCAAGACGAGGTTGCGCAAAGTCATGGAGAGAAGACGGGGGAGCCTATGCGAGCAGCACAGCATAGCAAGAGCAGCGCATATTCGAAAGTATCGTCTTGGAACAGCCCATCGAGCCAGAATATCCTCGTGCAAATTTCTTCTTGAAGTAGCACGTCCATTCGACCGCGTCCCGCGAAGAAGTTTGTCACAGTCATCATGGCTCCTCTGACGAACCCAACCACCAAGCAAGGAGGAGAATGACAGGCGGGAAAAAGTCCAGAAACTAACCTCTGGTATCGTCGGCAGCGATCGGCATCTCGGCTGAAGGCATTGTGAGCTGTATTGTTCTCTCTCTCTCAAAGAATAGAAAATTCTGGATTTTGGAGGGGGTTTGGTTTACATTGGATCGGTGGAAGGTGGGGGAAGCGGTAGTCAAGTTAATATTTTAGCGCAGCTCCGGCGAGGGCGAAAGACGATCACGAAAGAGGCGTATTCTTTGTTGAAGAAACCTTCGGCAAGGGCGCCACGAGGCTTGAGAATAGGAGAGTCGATGATGAAAGAGAAAGATGAGCTGTAAGAGGAGGATCACAGGTCAGGATCGAAAAAGGAGAGCAGACAGAGCTGCCCAAGCAACATTCAATTTTTTGTGACTCAAAAAAGCCTGAAAGGCACTGCACACTCATACGGGCCAAGCGACCGGAGCACCTTCGGAGGGGTCCCCACCGAGGGGTCACTACAGGGGCCTTTTCTGGATGGCCGTGGTTACTCTGCACGGGTCCAGGCCCAGGGAGTTACATGCAAGCTACCTTGGCCACTACGTCAGGGTTCTAGAAATTTGCAATTGCCAATGGTCCAAGCTCAATTGGCTCCGGTGTGTGTCCGTGAGAAGAGCTCGAGGCCGTGAAGATCCATGTGAAGGTGAAGGTGAAGGAAGTGAAGAGGGTCAAAAAAATATAGTAGAGTTGACGAGAATGGAGGCTGGCTCTAGTACTTCGTTTGAGCTTCTCTCGTCCTTCTTCCTTCAACGGCATTCCAGCCTCTCCCCGAATCGGAGCTTCGTAGTCGGGATGAATGCAAGGAACGGGTGATCTTTTTTTGACCGCCGTCTAGTTGACCTCTCAGCTCAGGGTGCAACCCTCCGCAGTTGTGGCCGCATGCTGGAGTGTTGCATGGTACATCTAGGTTTGCCCATTCAGGCTTCACGGCGATACCGGCTGGGGGACAAGGTATGTAGATCAGATGGGCCGGGGAAAGGAGAGGAGAGCAGTCATGGCCAACCAACAAGGCACACCAGTAGAGGTATTAGTGACCCAAGACCCGACCTCCTATTCCTATGTGAGTGTGTTCTTTCTATCCCTTTGCCTTTTAGTTGAGAGAATGGCGGCTCGGGCCTGCGGAGCCTGCCTGCTCATGAACGGGTCCATGTCTCTGTGGAAGTTCAGGGTCCGGTCCCCGAGGCACTAGTTGGGACTGGAAGCTTAGTGCTCGGTACCACCACTTTGAGCGTCACACGCCAATTCACCAATTGACGCCTCTCAGAAACAAACGTGAATAGCCCCAACTCTTGGGCAAACCGCTGTACTCTCTTCCCTCTGCATCGATAGGAGCCACATCTCCGGGATGACAAAAAGGGCAAACGTCGCTGTGACGTTGGTATGCAGAAGGATATTATGCCATGGCGACGCGGTATCGTGGCTGCTCGTAAAATCTCTCTGCGCTCAGATCTTGAGGATCCCTTCGCGGCACCAGGAATGTGGTGTCACCAACAAAAGGGGGTTGTTGAGCATCACGGACCCTGCAACTCGCCTAACGAAAGCTCCTAGGAACCACCCAAAGCCATCCATTAGTCTTGCACCACAAGCCCGGATGGTGGCGGTCATCTTTTCTTTAGTACTTCACTTCAGAGGTGAGGCTCGTCACCAACTTTTGTCCCGACGACACTACCCTATATCCAAAGGTGGAACAACCGAGGGAATCAACCAAAAGGGCCCTTCCCTTGTCTAAGACACCGACACCAATGCCGTCTCGTTTGTGACGTCTCAGAAGAACTCGGGCTCCGCTGAAACGGCAGCCAACCAAGCAAAACAGAACTGAAACCCAACGGACAAGATCAGTCAAGAGGATTGACAACTCTCAACTCTTTCCAAACATGGTGAACCGCGTCGTGTCTGAGCGAGCAGTCTAGCGCACTCTTGGCCCCCGGTCCGGATCTCATGGTCCGTGTGCCCCGGGGCTGTCCACTGAGCCCGCCGATTCTCGTGATGGATGATGGGCATGACGGACCCTGGAAAACCCATGACCTAACGGGAGGCAGAGCATGATTACCTACAGCACCCAAGATCCATGCCCTTGGGAGGGCAAACGCTCGGATTCTCGGCGACCCCACGACTTGCCTTGCCTTGCCTTGCCTCGAGGGCCCTAGCTAGCATGAACAAACAAACGGAATCGGATCGAGACGAGACGCGCCATGGCTGGGCTCCATACAAACTCTCAACCATGCCGTCTTGATTCTTCCATCCACACACACACACACACTCAAGCAAACAGCCCCTTTTCTCATATTCCATTCAACAGTGAACCATTGTAATTCATTGTCCATTTAGTTTCTTGCGAGCCTTTACTAGGCTATACACAGTATTCACGGTTGTCAATCGTTTGTTTCTTTAATACCTAATTCGCCGGTTCTTATTCATCGTCCTCCTTTTTCGCCCTACCTATTGTTTACACTCGCCAGCCGATCTACACAGGGCTGCAGATACCAACAACCCGACCCTCTGCACTTGCAAGACATTTCAGAGAACCCTCTTCACTCGCTCCTTTCTCTTGTCTCACTCATTCTCTTATTAATCTCCTTCTCATCGCTGTCGCTCTCACCTGTCCCGCTCGCCTGCAAAAAAGTCAGCGCCGGCCCTCCGCCCCAGCCCAGCCTCCGCCCATACGCCTCCGCCCGCCGGCTGCCTGCCTGCGTTCCAGGTTCCTTCCCCCTCACAGCCTGTGGTCCACCACTCGTGCCTTCCAGGTTCCTTCGCCGACCACGGGCCGCCACCTTCCTCGTGAACTCAACTCTAACGACTCTCTTACGCCAACTCAACTCTCTTCAGCTCAGCCCAACCCCTTCGTTTTTTTCACACTCTTTGAAGGACGTCTGCCGCATACATAATCTCACGCCAAAGCCGTCTCGTGCTCGACTTGAGCATCACATCACGCTACTACATCGCCTTGCGTCGGATACCCCCGCGATACGGTTTACCAAGGGACCTTTTCCCTCCCTCGCCTGCTCCACCTGCATTAACACGCAGGGTCCGACAGCAGTGTCGACATTGCTTGATCCGCCTGCTCGGTTTTTTCTCCAGTCTTTTCCGGTTGGACAGGTTCTTTCTGCAGCAAACACCGTCAAGACCAGCCCAGCATGTTTGCCGTTGAATCTGGAATCGACCAGCGGAAACGGGCCCGCGAGGAGGAGGAGCTTGCCAATGGCAATGGCTCGACAAGTTTCGGCGAGCACCGAAACGTGAGTTTGCTTCACTTGATCCTGTCCGACATCCTCTCGGAGCTCGAGTACTGACAATTGCACAGAAACGAGTCCAGTGCCTCCCTCTCCGCACCTCTCCCCGGGCCTCGCAGCAATGGCTCACCTCCTCAGCTATCACACCCCAGAGTTCCGACTCCGACGAGCAGTACTCGCAACACAATTTCTCGCAGTGGTCTTCGTCAACGGGCATGCCGCAGCCCCAATCATACGCCGATATGGCTCTGATGCAAGCCTCTCTTCAACAGCAAGGCCAATTCGGCCCCGTCGGCTCCGAGTCTGACAACACCAACGGGCGGATGCCGACTCCAATTCAACCCAGCTTTGCCGCGCAGGTTAGAGGCCAGCAGTGCGAATGGGCAGGACCTGGCCCGACTGTGACTACTCTGAATGGTGTTGTGAACCTTGGCCATCAACCCACAGATTTCACCGATGATCAGTGCGTTCCTCGTACCATGGCCTCGGGCTGGCAAGCCGTCCAGAACAATCGACGTCTCCCCTCCCCCATTTCCGAGTGCGACGACTCCATGGGCGGCCAACCCATTACACCCACCGTCATGGAGTTTGACATCAGCGCCCAGGGCAACCCTACACCGGACATGGAGCACCCCAATCTGCCTACCGAGTCTTCGCCTTGCCACGAGATGGAACACCCTAACGCAATGATGGATGTCGAGGCTCCTTCAGCCCAGTCGGGTGATGCCGAGGGCGATCCCACAACTCCTTCTCCTCGGAGAGGTCACATCCGCAGCCGACACACGGTCAACAACTGGACGTGGCAACCCGGCATGAAGAAGAGCTTCAGCATAGGATACCGATCGGACTGCGAAAAATGCCGTCTCAAGGTTCCTGGACACTTCAACCACATTATCATTGGCTAGAGGGATCAGAGGATTATCGTGGACCCCAAGGAGGATCCGTCACTGTGGAACGATCATGTGGCGCCCTTGGACCAGCGAGCAGCACGGCGACGCCTCAGTCGGTCTGTGATAAACTCACAAAACTCATCGACGATGGGCACGACTGTGGGAAAAGTAGCGCTCAAGCCCAACATTCCTTGCGTTACCGCCTACAAGGCAGAACTGAACAAAATGTTGGGCAGGGAAAATCGTTTTATTAGGGATATGATGCATGCAACAAAGGGGGTCCTATTTTGAGGAGATACGACCCTGGGCCAGCAGAGTGTGTAAAGGCGTTTGGTGGTTTTTGGGCAGCTCAGGTCATAATGGACTTGCTACAGATGGGCTATGGATACGGACATATGGACACACGGTCTTTCAACTTTACTTTGTATGTGGCTTTGGAGTCAAGGTCTGGAGCAAGCGGTTATTTGCAGGTAGCGTTTGCTTGGTCGACATGTTTAGTCGCCAACAGGGGACAGGATTCATTAATACGATCTGGTTGATCGTGAGGTAGAGATGGAAATACCACTACCGCAATAGCGTCAATACAAAACATAATATTAGAGCTATTGACGAGCTCACAACATGATATTCAAGAATCATCCGACGGGACCTGGTGTCTTTACTCTTTCATTCGCTTGATATTTTGAATAGATATGGTAAAGTAGGGCTTGTTTCCCCGTGATGGTACATACAAGATGGTCCCCGACGCCGTCTAATGCACTGCCAATCTACACGATATGATACACTCTTCTTTTTTGTGACCGTGTGACATACACCATCCCTCTGGTCCCTTACCTTGTCTTTCGTTGGTCTTTCCAATTCTCTTGCCGCAGCTCACCAAAACTTCCACCAGGACTTCTTCTGAGAGGCTGGGCCTCCCGCTGTCTCGAGGCCTAGCTGGTCCAGGTTGCCTCCCCTTCTTTGGTTCTCCTTCTCCTTCTCCCAGGCTTGCTGTGCCTTGGCTTCGATCGAGCGCACCAGGTCACTGTCTCGCACGCCTGTGGCATCATCCTCCTCGCTCAGACTCTCATAGCCGAGACGCTCCTGTGACGAGCCCACCTGCTCGCCCTCCTCCTCACGGCTAAGCTTGCTGGAAAAGAGACCCAAGACACCCTTGCCCCCTGTCTTTGCGGGGTCCTCCTTCTCGCCGCCCTCGAAGGCGGGCTTGACGTGCTCCTCAAAGTGTGTGCGGTGCGAGGGGGCGGCTAGCAGGGGCGGTAGCTTCTCGCCCTTGGCCTCGGCCTCGCGGTTGGCCTCCTCGACGAGGAGAATCTGCTCCTCTGTGGCCTCGCCCTTGAGGTAGGCTAGACGGGCGCTGGCTAGCTCGTCGGCTTCGAGTTGCTTCTGGGCCTCGACCCATTCGGCGCGGCGGGCGCGGTTGTATCGGAGCATGTCCCATACGGAGTAGATGGAGACGACACCGGCGACGGCTAGTTCGACCTCTCTATCAGCGACAGTCTTGCAACTTTATACAGGCCGAGGACGTACCTGTGAATATCACGATGCCTCCGACGGTCCACCGGTGCGCAACATCGAGGAACCTCCGGGAGGCGTCGATGAACTTGTCCGTCTGGCTGATCTGCGCCTTTTGCGCAGCGAGGTGCGCCTGCCGCAGCCTCCTCACGCGCTGCTCGGGCGTCTCGCCTGGGATGCGCGGCACCTTGGGCGCAACGGCGGACCCGCCAGTGGCCGTCTTGGAGGTTGCGTGGGGGATGGTGGACGTGAAGCGGGTTGCGTCCTTGACGCTCCTGGGGCCCATCCTGGAGGCCATTGCTGCTGAACAACGGCAATTGAGAAAGGAAGGAGTGTCGGGGGGAGGTTGGTGCGAGGCCGGTTCGAATTGAACGGGGTTTCGTCGTGGGGTTCCTGAGGCGGTTCGGGATGGATGGAAGTGGTGTCATGAGATTTTTCGGGCGAGGTGCGTGGGACATGAATTGCGGGTCTATGATTGGTGCGGAGTAGCTTCGGGTGAGAGGAGGTCGAGTGTGGTCGGCGATTGAAGCTTGACTTGGGGGACTTGGGGAGATTTCGAGATGCATGAGGATGGGAGATGAATTGCTACGAGGTTGTGCTGGTGTTGGTGTTTGCGTTTATGCGGGATGGCTTCATTTTACAGCACGATTGAGGATGGATGGGAATGTCAAGCAGGGGTTGGATATCTGCAGGCACACAGACATGCACGACGAGCAGAGTTGTGAACTGAAGATCAAGAAAGCAAGTAACATGCAAGAAGGGCATTGTCTAGAGCTGATGGTGTTGGCAAGGTGGTGTTCTATGGAGACGATTGGTAGGGTCTACTGCGTCGGGTGCTACAACAGCACACGGCAAAAGGTCGATCGGCAACCGTCACATCTACTTGGACAGGCTGCCTCGACACAGCATGGGGATAGATTGAGATTTACATATGAATGATTGAGTACTACTAGACTACATCCCTATGGTCAGGCTAACAGCACCATTTGACAGCAATTCCCGACGTTACATCACCCATCACGAGCAGCCTCTTCTTCATGCCGTCACGTAAAGCGACGCACACAATGAAAAGATGTGGTAAATCAAAAATTGCACCCCCCATGGCCCCGAAGGACAATGGAGCGTGGAGCGACTCCGCGCTGTGCAATGCAGGCCCTCCACACTGATTCCCCCCTTTCTTGAGCGGGGTTAATCGGAATAAGGTAAGTATGAAGAAGAAAGAGAAAAACAAGTAAATGGCGGGAGGGAGACGGCAGCTTTATAGGCGAGGGAGCTTGGAGTTGGGGCCTGAGGATTTAGGCAGAAGGGCTGCTGCCTGGGGCTGGGAGCAGGGTGCATGGGCCAGGTAATTTCCAGAGTGGGTTCGGAAGCCTCTGTCTGTGAATGCAAACCTTCAAGGGAAGAATTCTGCTGCATAAACTGCACATGCGTCATCATCAATTGACTGTGATTCAGTTCGATTGCAGTCACAACCCGGCCTTGCGCTCTCGTGACTGTCAACGAAAGGATATAGGTCCATATGGATGACCGGCGCCTTCATCCTCCACGATTAAGTGCCTTTGGATCAACAATCTCAAAATTTGACGATAAACCTCCACATACCTATCCCTGAGAGTGCACTGATGCCTAGCTTATTGGCATAACCCATGCATTGCTGGGATGATGGCATGCGACCTTGTGTCATCGATTGCATCTCCAGCGAACCCCGGTGCTCCATCTTCTAGGCAAGCAAGACCAGCAGGAGTCTCTCCTCCCACATACACGTCTTTCCACTCGATTCACAGACAGAGTTGGGATGCCATCACAGGTCAAAGGTACACAAATGCAGCGTTCTTGACAAAAACAGCGTTTTGGCTGTACTGGAAGGCAAGCTTATCGGTTACGGTGCCTCTAAGGTAGTCAACAGCCTCCTTGGACCTAGGGTGAGCACCATGTTCGTTCTGTCCGCGATCCATCACAAAGCCACATCCTCTTGTAGGTCTGTTCTCGCGTAGAAAGTCTTGAAGCCCGCCATCTATGAAGTTGTTTGTGAAATTTGAATTTTTGGGAATGTGCACGATACTGTCTCTGTCCCGCTGCGAACATGGAGAGGCAATCGGACATGCGCACTGTCATGAGTGGTGACGGTGATGGCTTCGTCAATGGCAAGATCTCACGGTCTATGCGGCTGTGAGAGAGTAGGTAAATGACCGTTTTCTTGTCCCAAGTAAAGTTGACCCTTGATCCAGTTTCTTTGACAAGGGAGGTGTGTAAGTCGTTGAGAAGGACATGTGGTTGAGGGATGTCATGAGGACACGCTTTCCGATGAGCTGTTTTACCGTCAAGTAGCCCAGTCTCGACTTATTACGTGAGTATTGCAAAATACTTCTTGATCTTAATTATCGCACCCTCATGACCAAAGTCGTCTTCGCAATTGCTGTTGGCCACCTTGAGGGAGTCAGGCACGCCAGTGTCAGCAGTTTGGCCGGACCCCGGGGCAATAATGTTCCGCTCATGAGTTGAAATCATGAATTTCCATCATCGTGCCCCAGCGCTAACAATTTTACCGCCCACAACACGTGACCCACACGATCCATTTCCACCTCTCGCCTAACCCCACCAGTACGTAGCACGTGTAGGGCACGAAAACCCTTCTTGGAATTTGACAAGCCTCAACTCTCCGAATTTCCCACGCCTCACGACCCGACCGACCATCGACAATCGGAGCACGTTTGATCGCAAGCAGACACAATGGTATGGACTGGCGCACCCAATGCGATGCTCATCGTCGCCGTCAAAGGCATTCGCTGACTTGATTTCCCACAGGCGATCAAGCACAACCAGAAGCTTCTCAAGAACCGTGAGCACCACCCGACGATGAAAACCGACGAGATCAAGGACTCCAGCGACTGACCCCTCACACAGACTTCCGCAAGGATTGGCAGCGCCGGGTTCGAACCCACTTCGACCAGGTATGGCGAAACCCCGACGAGAGAAGACGATGCCGTCTCGAAAAAATTCCATCATGAGCTTGAAATATTGACTTGTGTGGTATAGCCCGGCAAGAAGTCGCGGAGACGCACTGCCCGCCAGGCCAAGGCCGCTGCCCTTGCTCCCCGACCCGTCGACAAGCTCCGACCTGTTGTGCGATGCCCTACCATCAAGTACAACCGCCGTGTCCGTGCCGGCCGCGGTTTCACCCTGGCTGAGCTCAAGGTATGATTCTGCCAATCTCTCAGTCGATGCGAAATTCCACGAGGAACCACCGACGAGAGAGGAGTTTTTCAAAATTTGGCGCACAATCTAACAACTTCATAGGAGGCTGGTATCCCCAAGGCCTTCGCTCCCACCATCGGCATCTCGGTCGACTCCCGCCGACAGAACCTCTCTGAGGAGTCCCTGGCCGCCAACGTCGCCCGCCTCAAGGCCTACCAGGAGCGACTGATCCTCCTCCCCCGCCGGTCCAACGCCCCCAAGAAGGGCGACACCAAGACCGACGTCTCCAAGATCGAGAAGGCTTCCACCATCTCCGCTGTCCTCCCTATTGCCCCCACCGACATCGCCTTCAAGGAGATCAGCAAGAGCGACATCCCCGCCGCTCACAAGGAGGGTGCCTACCGAACTCTCCGTGTCGCCCGAAGCAACGCCCGATACGAGGGTGCCCGACAGAAGCGTGTGCGGGATGCGGCCGAGGCCGAGACTGCCAAGAAATAAACTTGCAAAAAGGGAACTGGTGTTTGAGGGTTTTGCTCTTTGCGTCTCTAAGGGAGGGGCAACGTCGGTTCGAGGCTCTGATGAAAGGCTTGGCCGGGTTTGGAGGGAGGATTCTCTAGGTCCAGCTCAAGAAATTTACTGCATGATCACCGGCTTTGTTCTGTAATCAGTTGGTCAATGGATGCATCGTGTGTGCACAGGTGTCTGATTTGTCAAAAGTTATCCTTATCAGTTCCAACATGGCCCTGCTCTATGCTCCTTGGTGACTCTCTTGTTTTGTCTATCGCTATCCTTGACTGTGGTCTGACTAACATGATGTTCTACTCTTCCGTCTTGGACTGTGTGAGTAGCTGTGTACCTTGTCTGATTAAGTCCTGCAACAAGCCTTGCTGCGCCGAGTCGAGGTTTTCCCCATTCTTGATAACTTCGGTACACAACACCAGGCAATTCTCCCTGTCCACCTTTGTCATATTAGCCTTTTGCTTAGGGTCGACCTGCTGAGGCTGAAGGCCCAGTCCTTCAGGGACAACCACAGGAGCATCGGACTCAGCCTCTTCAAGGGCCTTGTCTTGGTTGTTTGGGGCCGCTTTGCCCGTAACTGCATGGCTGAGAGCATCTGTCGCTCCGGGAACAGTGAGGACGCTGCCAACAACTTGTGCCCCCTCTTTGGTTCGCGAGACGAGGGCGAAGACGAACCATGCCTCAGATCTGAGGATGGGCCATTTTTCTTGAGTGATGAGGAAAGCAAGCGCGTTGGACAAGTCATGTTTGGCATAGAACAGACTCCTCGCCCGAGTTTCATCGGCCTCGGCGGAGCCCTCTTCCTCTGTCTTCCATGCGGGGAGTGCCTCGAGAACAGGTGTCGTATGGAGCACACGGCAAACGGCAGCGACACTGCGAGCAGCTTCAAGCTTCGTTGGCTCCGTATCACTTCGATCAAACACGGAGAGAATATCATGAAGACTCGTGTGCTGGTCCGACGACTCTCCAGGCTGAGGCTCACAAATTCGGCGGACATTCGGGGCGCAGTTGACGAGAAGTAGGCGGACAAGCGACACGGCAGAGAACTGAACCTGGGGAAGAGTGTCGATGGCCAGTATCCGTGGGACACTTGTCGGCTCCAGCACGTCGCCGAGCAGGGGCTTGTTCTGAGATGGGATGGCCAGGTTCTTGAGGAACGAGAGCGCTGAGTGGAGGTGCTGAGAGTCTTTGACCGAGGCATCAGAGAGGACATCGATGAGAGGGCGATGAGCCTGCTGAGTCTGAACAAGAGCCAAAGACGTCTCATCGGAGCGAGAGAGATTTCCCAGAGCAAGACAAGCTGCCGACTGAAGGCTGGGGTTTGTTCCCTTGAGCCAGCTGAGGAGCTTTTGGGGCACAGAGCTGTCGAGGGGATAGTATTGAGGGAAAGCGTCGGCGGCTGTCAGGTCAGCCAGCGTTGTGAGCAAGGAAACGCACAACTGGCTCAGTTCCTTATCCATGCCCTGCTCTTCGACCTGCCCATCGAACTGCGTGAGCGCCAACTCAAAGACAGTCATGAATGTGTTCATCCGTTGATCCTTGAGGAGACTCCACTGGAACGTCTCGTTGGCGAGATAGCTCGCGGCTGTGGAGACGAGAGCCATGAAGTCCTCCAAGTCGTCATTGAAAGGAGGGCTGGCGGAGAGCTTAAGGAGGACCTCGACTGTCTCAGGGTCTGCGATGGCAGGCTCGCCGTCTTGAGTAACCAGGAGGGCGAGGATCTTGCAGAAGTAGGTTATGATGGCGCTGAATTTGGAGATACTGGGGGACTTGAGAAGGGAAATAAGATGACTGCTGAGCCGTGACTGTGAGGCTAGAAGCTGAGCGGGTTCTACGAATGTCAGCAACATTATCCTGAGGTTTGGGACGTCACTTACCATAGTCGACAAGGACATTGTAAAGAACGGGAATCAGGTACGGGACGAGGCTTTCGTCTTGAAGATGGTTGATGATGGAGACGATATACTTTCCCTCGACAACTCTGGCACGATTCTCATCGGTGTCGGCGCACGAGTTGCCAATGATGCGCAAGGCATGGACCTTGACGCCATGCTTCTGCTGCTCGCTGGAGGCGACGATGTCGAGGAAGAATTCCATTATTCCAGACTCGCCATATGGGATTCTCCAGGCCACTACGCCATGTTAGTGGACGATATTTCTTCGTATGAGCGTCGGCTTACCATCTCGGCTCCCATCACCCAGAGCCTTGGCAATGGCTTCGAGATCCGGCTCTGGTTGCTTCGATGCTTGCTGGCATGTTTCTAGTACACTAGACAACAGCTGAGTTCTCTTTGGGCGTGCATCCTCAGGCTCCTTGGTCTCGTCGTAGGTGTCCGGGGACAGTCCACTGCCCTCCCGTTGTAGGAGAGCGATGACTTCCTCGGGGCTCATGACCATGATGGCGGATCGGCATGCACGGGAGAACCTAGACTTGAAAGTGAGGCCTATATTCTTGGTTTGAAGCTAGAGGGCTGCTGTGTTTGGGCAAAGGCAGCTTTGCCCCAAGGTGGGTGCTAGGACCGAGGCGAAAGTCCTAGACCGTCTTTCAAGGAGCGTTTAGGGAAGAAGTAAGGTAGTTATGCAAAGTCCTTTAGGATAATCCCCACGCTGGAAGTTTTTGTTTTGAGTTTAATTGAAAGAAAAAGAGACACCTTCTTCTGATGCTCGTGTCCGTGAACCAAGATGTTCATCAGCCAACATCCCCTCCGCTTCCGCCTCTGACATGGGCGGAGATCTCGGTGAAGCTCGGTGAATCACGGTGAACGATTTTCATGTCCGCCACACCAGTCGGCTAAACACCGGCTGAGTCGGCGGTGCCGGTCGGTCGGAGGGTGCAAAATTCCGACCTCGGAATGACCCGCCAATTCTCTTTTGCTCCCGGGGAAAAAGTCGAAGACCGGGTCTCCAAGCAAGAGAAGCATCGCAGCCGCCCCATCATCCCCCACGATCCCGTCCTCTTCCCCGTCCGTCGCAAACGAGGGTACAATTCTCAACGTCGCTTTCTAGCGATCTCTCGACATTGACCGAACTCTAGTCTTTCTGATTAACTCTCACAATGGTATGCGCACCTTGAGCCGAAAGCCGACACTTGAATCTCGCCCCTCCACCTCTTCCTCTTCCCGAATTGCCGCTCTCTGGCCCGGTGGTCTCTACACGAACTCACTAACACTCTCCCCCCAGGCGCACAAGTTCGTCATCACAGCCTTCCTCACAGGCTCCCGAATCCTCGGCCGCTCCTTCGTGGCCGCCTACAAGCAGGCCTCTGCCGCATCGGCGTACCAGCGCGCCCAGGTCAAGGCGGGCAACACCTCGGGCGGCGCCTCGCTCTCGTCGGGCATGACCCTCGACGAGGCCTGCAAGATCCTCAACGTCAAGCCCCCGGCCGGCGGCCAGGCCAACATCGAGGAGGTGCTCGAGCGCTACAAGCGGCTGTTTGACGCCAACGACCCCCAGAATGGCGGCAGCTTCTACCTCCAGAGCAAGATTGTCCGGGCAAAGGAGCGCTTTGAGCGTGAGACTGGCCCCATAAAAGAGAAGATGGAGCAGGAGGCCGAAGTCAAGGACGGCTGGAAGCCCAAGGTCTACAAGGACCGGTAGACTTGAATGCATGAGGAGGGAAAAGACTCTGACTAGTCATGATACTGGTTGAGAGGCGACACTGTATGATTTGGCCAGGGAGCACGACACCACCACACAAGCGTCTCAGGCCTCACCACGGCGACGAGGAGTTCTTGGCGAGAGCGGGAGGGGTTTCGGAGCTCATTGTAGGAGAGGGAAGGGTTTTTCTCCGTGTATACATGTACATCTTCACTCGACTGCGGCATGGCACGGCGTTTTTTTGGGATATCGGGGCTGGTTCTTAGACGAAGAGAAAAAAAAAGACAGACGACCTATGTTATGTGGTAATACAATTGTACGATATTGACTGCTCATAGAAGGAGATTGTTCGGCATTTGGCTATTTCTGGGCAGCAGAGGTGTGAAGCTGCGATACCCAACTGTTTGTTGTACCTGAAAACTCAACAATTCTGATTCACTAAAGGTACTCGTGACTTGTCTTCTGCAACCAACAGAGCGTGATGGAGGTCAAACGGCTTGTCCAGTGTACCTTGACTGGCGAATACCTATGCGTAATTCTTGAACCTCATGGACGGTCCGACGCAGGGTAGCTCAACTCGAACACTTGAAGCCGAAGGGTCAACAGAATAAAAAACCACGGTCCCATGAGAATAGGAAAACAATAAAATGACTATAGTAGGCGATATGGATAAGTATTATCTCATGACTTTAAACAAAGGCAAGTAGAAGGTATAATCTCAAGTTTCACCGTACCATGTTCACCATGGCTTCAAACAACCTTATGTAGCGGGGTAACACGTGACTCTGGTGGGCTGCTTTAGTGAGTCGTATCCCCCGCACTTGATTTGACTTCCGGTTGCGGGCGTGCTCTGGGAACGGACATTTCACGGCATCTCGCAACACAGTCGTAAAACATTATTTTTCAACCATCAACCATCATCACAACTCTCCCAAGTCATAGTCTCGAGCAGGTGACCCGGTCTTGCTCTCGTCCTCCGACATGGCTCTGGTAACTGTCGCGGCGGCCACGCTGCCCAGCATCCCGCTCGACTTTCTCGGGAACAAGGAGCGCATTCTAGAGTCGATCCGGATCGCCAAGGACAAGGGTGCCACGCTGAGGACCGGTCCTGAGTTGGAGATCCCCGGTTACTGTGCTCTCGATCACCACCTTGAAGGTAGGAGCATGAGTCTCGAAACCCATGTTGAGGCTATCTCGTAATTGATTGGTCGACTAACCACACTTGGTCCCCCCCGGAAATAGGCGACACTTTCTTGCACTCTTGGGAGGTGCTTGCCGACATCATCTCGGATGAGGTTTGTAAGGGAATGCTTATTGATCTTGGTGTAAGTCTGCAGTCCCTGATGAATTGTTCTGGTGCTGGCATGTCGACGTCACGGAGTATTGAGAGCAATCACTAATGTCAAGATAGCTTGGAGTGCGTCATCGTAATGTTCGATACAACTCTCGCGTGCTCTGCACGTATCGCAAGATCTTCTGCATCAGGCCAAAGACTGCCCTTGCCAATGACGGCCTGTATCGCGAGGCTCGTCACTTCACCGCCTGGAGCAAGCCGCGACAGGTTGAGACGTACTATCTCGATGGCCCTGTGCAAAAGGTGACTGGCCAGGCGTCAGTACCTATCGGCGACATGATCCTGTCTACGCCGGATACTGCCGTGACTTGCGAGTCTTGCGAGGAGATGTTTGTCCCTCTGAACCCATCTACGTTTGCCGGCCTCAACGGTGCCGAGATCATTCTCAACTCGAGTGCATCTCATGCTGAGCTCCGAAAACTACGAACTCGGCTTGAACTCATCGCCAACTCCACCAGGAAGTTGGGTGGAATTTATGTCTATGCCAATGCGACAGGTGTTGACGGTGATGCTCGCATGATGCACGACGGAAGCAGCATGGTTATTCAGAATGGCGAGGTTTTTGCTCAAGGCAGTCAATTCTCCCTCGCATCTGTCGAGGTTACTGTGGCCACTGTCGATATCGAAAAAGTCCGCAGCTTCCGCAGCAGCATCAGCCGAAATGTCCAGGCTGCTGCACAGCCCGAGTTCCCTCGAGTCGAATGTGACCTCGTCCTGTCGCGGCCTGCCGAGGAAATCTGGTTGTCCAACCGGCCAGAGATTTCCCCGGCCATCCAGCTCAAGATCCTTGACCCCATGGAGGAGATTTACATGTCCACGGCCGTTTATCTGTGGCAGTATCTGACGAGGACAAACTCGCCTGGCTTCTTCTTGCCGCTGTCTGGTGGTCTTGACAGCTCGAGCGTGGCGCTGTTCGTTTACGGCATGGCTCGTCTCGTCATGGTTTCGATCAAGGCTGGCGAGAACACCACGCTCGAAGCCCTGAGACGGGTTACGGGTGACAAGGAGTTTACCCCTGCAACACCTCAGGAGATTGTTGGCCGCCTTCTCCATACTTGTTATATGGGAACAGTCAACTCGTCTGAGGAGACCGAAGGAAGGGCCAGAAAGCTTGCAGAGACTCTTGGCTCTTTCCACTCGACTATCAAAATCGACGAGACCGTGGCTGCCAACGAGCTCATGGTCGAAAAGGCACTCAACTTTAAGCCCAAATACCAGGTTGAGGGTGGTTCCCGGGCAGAGAACCTGGCCAAGCAGAATATTCAGGCTCGCAGCCGTATGGTGATTGCTTATTCGCTGGCTCAGCTGTCGACCACTGCCAGAGGTCTCCCTAGAGCTGGAGCAGCCCTTCTTGTCCTGGGATCCGGCAATGTCGATGAGGTGGGTAAAGCCGTCTACAAGCTCGACGTTCTGATGCTAACAATATGCAGAACCTGCGTGGATACTTTACCAAATACGTAAGCTACCCGGCCTAGTCTATAAACACCTCGCAACTTGGCTAATGATTTAATAGGATGCTAGCTCGGCAGATCTTGCACCCCTCGGCAGTATTTCCAAGAATGATGCCAAGGATTTCCAGCGATGGGCCCGAGTCAACTGGGACCTCCCAATCCTCACCGACTTCATCGAGGCGACACCTACCGCCGAGCTCTTGCCGCTCTCTGCGGGTGTGCAGGATGACGAGTCAGAGCAAGAGATGGGTATGACGTACGAGGAGCTGTCTGTCTTTGGAGTAGGTCCCCATAACTTGTTCCCCTGAGTATTTCGGATACTAATAGTGTAGATCCTGAGAAAGGTTGACAAGCTTGGACCTTGGTCTGCTTACCTCCGACTGTTGAGCGACTGGAGCCACCGTCCTGGCTATGGCCCACGACAGATTGCGGAGAAGGTGTGTAGATTCTACAGATTTTACGCCATTAACCGCCACAAATCGACGATTATTACACCTAGCATCCACCTCTGCCCCTACAACCCTGATGACAACCGACATGACCTGCGACCCTTCCTGTATGTGGTTGACTGGCCATGGCAGTTTGGCAAGATCTGGGCGCACGTGGAGAAGCTGGAGGCCAAGCTGGGGGAGAAGAAGGATGTGGATTAGATTAGATTGCCATGGCCAGGAAGTGTATCTCGTGCAATACTCAACTTGCGGCAGATACTTGGTCAACATTTTAGACATGTACAATCTGCTGAGATCAGTCTCGTGTTAATATGCATTCGCTTGTCTACCAGCAATTGGCTAGGAGTTGCTGCACGCATTTATGCTAAATGCGGGGAGTAAATACATGATGTGTTCCTTCAATGCCGATTGAGGGGACATGCTTGATCTAAATACAAGAGCAACCACCTACATAGACGACGATCTGATCTCTGGGTACACTGTTGGAGTATACAGCACCTGACACATACAAATATGGCTTTCATACGACCCTATGAGGCACGAGACTTTGACGCCATGACGCATATTGTAAGTCCTGCCTTGGTACCTTGATGCATGCCGTTCAATCTCACCCGTCATGACCCAAGTGCTGCGAGACTCTACCTCCAACGCTCGACGCGTCCAAGGGGGCCCACCACTTTGCGCCTCTTCTGTGGACGCACCCGTACACGTACCACTCACCGTCCACGTGCCTCGTCCTCGACTCTGGCGACGGCACCGTTGTGGGCTACTGCATCGCCTGCCCAGACGTGCTCGCCCTCAAGGCCGCGTGGTCATCATACCTCGCTGCCACCGTGCCCCAGCCAGAGATTCACCTCGACGCAGATGACGACGTCGGGAGACACCTGGCAGAACTGCTGCATGACCCAGAAGCACTGCTGATAAAGGGCTGCGAGGATCTCATCCGACAGGGCACCCGGGCGACGATGCACATTGACCTCGTCGGCGAGTGGCAGCGGCGAGGCTGGGGAGGCAAGCTGGTGGAGGAGGTGATGGCGAGGCTGGCGGTTGCTTGCGATGGAGGAGGAGTGTACGTTGGGATCGCGGGAGAGAATGACAAGGTGGTTCCCTTCTATGAGCGCATGGGGTTTCGGATCTTTGGCGAAAAGGGTCGAGAGACCATCTTGATGGTGAGGGAATTTGAGGACGAGAGAGATGGGGTTGAATACACAAACGTCAATGATTAGAATTTGCACAACTCCCAGAACCCTGCTCACTGTAAACACTCGAACTATACCCATCGACTATCGCATCGATCGTGTCTCTGCCCTCCGCCGTCACCGCCGCCGCCTCGCTGGGCGTCAGCTCCGAGACGGTCCGGTCGGAGCGCCGAGACGGGGACCCACTTCTCCGAACACCTCCGGCGGCCAACAAGTCCCTGCTGTCGACGACCTGCCGCTGCATCATCACGGGTAGGTACGTCTGCGAGGACCGTGCCGTCGGATCAGGGACCGGCCCGCCGACGAGCCGGATCGTTGGCCGGCGTGACGCTGCTGCCGCCCGGTGCTTGCGACGGCGGTATGCCAGGAAGAGGAGGATGATGACTATGACAACCACCAGAGAGGCCATGGTGCCTGCGACAACGCCGGTGATCTGGCTCGGGGAGAGACCGGGGGGATCTCCAGGCACTTCTGTTGTCGTCGGTTCTGGGGTTGACGACTCCTCCGTGGGCCGCGGGAGTGTCGTGAACGAGGTGCCCGAATCCGTTGATACCGATGGCAGTTCCAGCGTCGGTATCTCAAACGGAGCCCCGGTGGCGGCCTCGCTCTCGGGAGCTGTCGTCGAATCCTCGTCCACCAACGTGACGGTGGGAAATGCCAACGTCTCCGTGGACCAAGTATCCGCAAGAGACGCCCCCGGAGCGAGATCCATGGTCGAAATGAAGCCAAAGAAACCACCGGTTGTAGACTCCTCAGCCCCCCCATCTCGGTCATCACTCCAAGCTTCCGTAAAGGGCACCTCAGGCCAGGGCTCCGGGCGCATGTCGGTCGAAACGTCTGGAGGTTGAGCCTCACTGTTTGCGGATTTAGCAGATATAGAGTCATCGGGTTTTCTGTGATCAAAAAACTTACATGGGGGAGCCTTTGGGGAATGGAAACAGAATAATCTCGCTCGCCGTAGATGTGTCGCTAGACAAGCAGGCAACTGACAGTGCTTGCCAAAAAAGAAGGTAAAGAAACCGCATATTAAAATGCCGATATGAAAGCATGGTAGAGCTAGTAGCCTTTGAAAAGTAAGTGGTAAAGGAGTAGTGTTTTCTTTAATGAAAGATGGGAAGTGTAGTTTTGAGGTTGAGAGATTCCCCAGGACAAGGGCCCCCAATATATAAACACGTCAAGCCCGACTGATTCATTGCGAAACGAGTCAACTATTCGGAGTAGAAGCACGTTTGACCAGAATGATTTGCGAACCCTGGTTGACACATGCTCGTTGGCAGACATTTATCGACGGTTTGCAAGTGTGGTGTAACACCTCGACGGTTTGCTAAAAGACCAGACGGCGTGGTGTCTATTTTTTACTCTTGTTGTCTGGGCTAAACGCATGTGCTATGTCTTCCTCCTGACCAGGCCCTTCCAGTAGTCAAAGCTATTCTCGTCGCTCTGCAGGGTCCAGATCTTGCCTGTTGCTCTCCCGCTTGCGTCCGTCTCCTCAGCTCTCAGCATGCCCCAGTCACGTGTGATGCCCAAGACGCGAGCCTTTACACCACCCTCAGCTTCAAGCGTGACGGCTTGGCCTGTGTGTAGCCAGTGACGGTAGTACCGGGACTCGAGGTCGCGTGAGAAGCCTTCACGGAGGAACTGGGCGTAGACGGCCTCGAGGCGGGTCAGTACACGGGCAAGGAGGGTCTCGAGATGCAGTTCAGGGGCGCCGGGCGGGACGAGATCGGATATGGAGATTGTAGGGCGAGGGTTTGTGGTGTTGAGGCCGATGCCGAGGATGATTTGATAGGCGCCGTCAAAGTAGAGGCACTGCGACAGAATACCGCCGACTTTGACGTAGTGAGGCTTGTCCGCCGACTTTGTAGGATCGAGGGCGTCTATCCTACTGTTAGTATCAAATTGTGACAAACCTAGTCTATCACTTACATAAGTCATTAGGCCACTTGAGCTTGATGGGAATCTTCTCGTAGCCGCGGCCGTACGACTGGACGGCTTCAACCATGGCCACGGCGGCAATGTACTGGATAAACACCACGGGGCGAGAGACAGCGAGGTGGGCGGCATGATTGATGACGACCGAGTAGATGAGCATTCCAGGGGGTGCAATCCAGACGTTGTTTCCACGACCGCGTCCCGCAACCTGAGTAGTGGCGGCAACTGTGAAGCCCGTCGGAAGTTTGGACATGAGCTTGGGGTTTCTGGCACAGTCAGCATTGGCTAATCAGGAGGGTCAGGGTATACAGAACGGATACTTACTTCTCGAGGATGGTGTTTGTACTGGTCAGGACCTCGCCATACATCAGCAAGTTGCCCCAATCCTGAGCTGTGGGCTCAATCTGCCGGTAACGCTTCAACCCCGAAAAGTACAAGCCATGGTTGAACTGAGGCGTGAGTTTTGGGTGAGGGGGCCCCTTTTCGTGAGGAAAGATCTTCTTGGTGACCTTTGTGTAGTCGATGATGCCATTCTCAGACATGCTGGAGCCGTTGGTCTCCGCTAGGGACTGCTGCAGACCCTCGACACTCCAGATGGTGTCCTCGTTTTGGATGTGGAACGTGTCCGTTTCTGCTCGGATCCATTCTTCGCCGTCCTCCTTGTCGATGATGTCGGCCCAGTCGGCCAGCAGCTCCGAAACTCCAGTGTCGTCGATGGAAGAGATGTGGAGGCGTGAGAGAGACGGGATGCCAGAATCATGCTGGCTGACCTCGAGACCCAGCTTGGTCAGGCATGCCTTGAGAAATTCAGCCCGAGGCTTGTCAGCGTCGGCCAGCCTGCTGATGAGCTCGTCATAGCCAGGAACAGCCGGATGGGGGTGCAAATTGATGGCGGCGAACCTGGACGGTGTCAGTGAGTTGGCAACAATCAGCAACTGTTCTTACTCAGGGTGAGGCCCAGTGAGCAATGCCTTTCCACTGCCGACGGTGCAGAGAATGACTGCCGCCTTGCCATCTCCGCCATCGACATCTGTCTCTTCCTCGTATGAAGCCAGAACCTCGACCTTTCTCTCCTTGATGGAAGCAGCGTCGACAAAGATACCGCCTCCATTGTAGTACGAGACAATCTCGGATGCGACCTCTTGCTCAAAGGCTTCCTTGAAAACCTTGAGCTGTACGACCCTGGCTCCCCTTTCACTGCGATACTCGAAACCTTTAAAGGCCCCTCCGCGACAAGTCCCAGGAAAGAAACCAAGCTCCCTGCTGCCGATGACCTCGAGAGGCTTGTTTCCGACTTCGAACTCGCACCTCCGGCTCCCGTAGTAGCCTCCGGCGCAGAAACCCAGGTATGCACCACCCTTCCGGACAAAGTCGCTGATGCGGCGATTTCCCTCGCCGTTCAGCGCCTGGCAGTAGCCCAAGTCACCACCACCGGGGAAGACGAGCATGGCGCATGTTGACGCCCATGGTTCCTTGAGCAGGATGGTCTCAGTGATGGGAATTACGGCATAGTTGGGTCCGAGCAGACGGCGCAAAGTCCATATGCAATGCTTGACGGACTCAACAGTAGTGCCGAGGCCTTTTTGAGCATCAGCACGAGGGAAATATGAGTGAGTGAGGCGGGTTCGAACCTGTATAGACGAGCACGTTGAGCTTGGCCGGGGCCATTGGTAGTCTGTATTGTTTTGTTTTTGGGGGGGTTGTTGAAGCCTTTCGATGGATGTTTCCTTGGTCTTTGTCACTTGACTTTTGTTGGATCTCGCCTCGGCCAATTTTCCTCCTCGAACCACCTGACTCTCTCTTCCTGCAACAACAACAGCAGCAGCAGCAGCAAAAGCAGGAAAGACGAATACACGTGATCTTTAAATCGATAAAGATGACCAAGGAAGAGAGCCAAGCGCAGCAAAAGGCAGAGGAGGAAGACGACGATGAGCCCGATGAGTGGTAAGTTGCCCTCCCTTTGTTTGACCCGAGAGTATCTCCTGCTAAAGCCGAGGACCTCTAATTGCCGCTGATGTAGGGACAAGCGGATCTTTAGCACCGGATGCGCAGGTGAGTTTTTTTCATGCAAAAGAAAAGAAAAAAGAAAAAGACCAGGCCTGAGATGCACTCGTTGAGTTGCGCAGCCCAGTTGTTGCGCTTTCCTTCTCCGGTCTCGGGTGTTGGTTGGGGTTTATTGTTGGGGGAGGTCAAGTCAAGTGCTGACTCGGATGTATAGAGGAAAACACCAAGATGACGGATTGCTACTTTGAAAAGAAGGATTGGCGCGCGTGCGCTTCAGAGGTGAGTGATAAACACTGATGCTACTGCATCTCTATGATTTCAAGAGCCCTTTTCTCTAGTTTTGAAGTAATACTGATGGTCTATAGATGGAGGAATTCAGACGGTGCTGGAAAGCTCACGACAACGACAAGCGCACCGACATGAAGGATGCTTAAGAGCCGAGTCCTTGACTTTACGATGAGAGTTCCCGATCATACCGGAAGTGTATCAAAACTGTACCATTAGAGCTTCTCAAGCCCATCTCTTCACTCTACCTCTTCAAGAATGAAGCCATCATGACACACTCCGCGCACTGTATCCACACTGTACCTCGGACTTTCTATTCACCCGACGACACTGTCATGGACCAAAATTATCACCAGCGCCCTCACTCAAGCAACTTTTCTAGGTGATAACGCCGACCACTTCCCCCATCACATTCACCATGTTCGTCCCTCGCCGGGCCATCTTCGCGGCCCAGAGGCTGCCCTTTGCCCGCGCCCGCCCAATTGCACCTCTGCTGCGCTATTCCACCGAGGCGACCAAGACCGCGGCGCCCTCTGCCACCGCCGTCCCCTCCACGACGGAGAGCAGCGACAATTCGAGTGCCCAGCCTGATGTCACGCTGCAGAAGCCCGCCGAGGACGTCACACAGGTGAATCAGGAGGATGTCTCGACTCCCAAGTCCACCGTGAAGCCTGCCGCCAAGCCCGTCCCGGCGCCCTCATATGCCAGAGCGAAACCCGTCTCCAGAGCAAGGCCTTCACCCCCTTCCAGGCAGGCCGCACCCTCGAGCACAGTCGCCGCCAAGGCAAAGACCGACGCAAGCGGCCCGAGCAACCCGTACCAGCCCGCGCCCGTGGCTGAGCAGTCGCTGAGCGATTCGAGGCCGCCGCGGCCGGAGCCTACAGGCTCGCCTCGCATCTGGGATGGCAAGCACACGGCCGAGCCCCAGGAGATTAACTGGGAGAAGAGCTGGTTCGGAATCGGGTCCTGGCCCGTCACCTCGGAGCAGAACAAGGTCCTCTCGCGGCCAGTCAACCCGGACGACGTCGAGGTCAAGCCCGATGGCATCGTCTATCTGCCAGAAGTCAAGTACAGGCGGCGGCTGAATGAGGCGTTTGGACCTATGGGATGGGGTATGGTGAACCGTGGAGAGGTGGTTGTGGGAACTAATATCGTGACGCGTGAGTACGCACTCATCGTCAATGGCCGGTAAGTTTTCTTGAATGCATCACCAACAGCAACAAAAACTGACACCTAGCCAGCTTCGTCTCCCAAGCACAGGGTGTCAACAACTACTTCTCCGCCGAAGGTCTCCCCGCCGCCATCGAGGGCTGCAAGTCCAACGCCCTGATGCGATGCTGCAAGGACCTCGGCATCGCTTCTGAGCTCTGGGACCCCGTCTTCCTGCGCTGGTTCCGCAAGCACTACATGGAGGAGCGCTGGGTCGAGCACGCCACCACCAAGAAGAAGAGGACCTTTTGGTATAAGAAGGGTCTCGCCGAGCCAGTGTACCCCTACAAGCTGGTTTAAAAGAAAAAGAGACATGACTAATTGGGTAGGGGAGATGTACATACTCCCCGTGTACTTTTCGTGTGTATAGAACGAGGGTTGGTTGGCTCAGGGTTAAAAAAAGCAACGTTGGACGACTGTAAGATATAACAAATTATGCACGCACGGTATGGATGAAACCGAAACATGTGGGTTTGGCGAATGGAGCAAACTGTCGCATCAGGGGGGGACATGACTATTAAAGTCACAGAAGAGAGGCGATGCAATAAACCCCCCCGTCTATAGACGTGTATATCGATTCTGCTCAGCCTAATTCCTGGATACGATTATCAATGTTCCTCCCAGTCCCATGTCAAGAGAAAAAAAAAACACCTTCAAGTCCATTGTCTACCCGCAAGACCAAAACTCGTGCAATGGCTGTCTCCGAGAACGGCGTCTCTACCTTTCCATTCCGGAGGACCTCGCTCCGCCCCCGGGAGAAGCCTCACCACCCCATCCCCACGGCACCCATGTGCCAGATGTGTTTCTGGTGCCGGCTCCCATGTTTCGCCGGCGCACCGTGCCGTCGTCCTCGGTGCCGCTCTCGGCGTCGATCCTCTCAAAGTCGGTCTCGCTGCGGCTCTTGCTCATGCCGCTCCATCCGCTGAGACCGCTGGGGGGTCGCTGGGTCGGCTCGTCGTCTTCGGTTCCATCGTAAGACATGGATGGTGCGCGGCGGTGGGCTGCGCGTGTTTGCGCCCGCTGCGTCTCGTTGCGCAGATCTTGAGCCTCACGGTCGAGCGCACTAAGGAGAATGTTGAGACGGTCGCGCTGAGCAGAGATAAAGGTCATCTTCTCTTTGGAGTCTCGGAGGTGGGGAGGGATCAGGGTGCCCGTGTTGGTAGCATCGCCGCCGACGGTCCTCGTACCAGCGGCACTCCCACCGGCGTTGGTGGCGGCGGCAACAGCACTGGAAAGCAGACTGTAAAAGTCGGTGCCGGTGCTGTTGCTGCCGTCGCCAGTCCACCTCGCTGCGGGGACGCTAAACCGCGAGAGCAGCGACTGGGTGTAGCTCTGGGCGGGTTCGGGGGGAGGCGAGGCCTGCTCCGAGGGCGGGAGGCCGAGGACCTTTGTCTTGAACTGCTCGATGGCGAGCTTGAGGTAGGTGATGCCGGCGGCGGTTAGGCGCTCGTGGGCGCTCGCGATAAAGTCGTCAATCTGGGTCTCGTTCTCCTCGAGCCACGGGTGGATCTTGTCCTCGTATATGCGCCGGGCGCCCTGTGTCTGGGGGAGGATGAGGTAGAGGAGGAAGAGGAGACGGAAGTAGCCGTAGAGGGGGATCCTTTTGAGGGAGGTTAGCGAAAGCTAGCTAGCGGAAGTCAAACTGGCGCAACGCAACGCACCATGACACAATGAACCAGACCCAAGATTCAACGAGGAGACAACAGCTGAGGACGACCCAGTACATGAGCCATGGCGTCAGCTCGGCGGGATCATGGGTCTTGAGGGCCTTGTAAGAGGCGAAGATGGGGAAGAGAAACGAGGCGACGGAGCTGGAGGACAAGATGAGCAGTCAGCAATCGGAGGTGGTTCTGTCATGACGGCTCATGACGGCGGTGGTGGGACAAGAGCTTACGACAAGATCATAGGGAAGAGGTCAAACATGATTGCGACAAGGTCGAGGAACACCTCACGCCCTCGAGTTATTATAGATTTTTTCGAGGGTATAAACAAAAGGGACCGACTGGGATGTTTTTATCGGCCGAGCAAGGAAGTGGAGAGAGAGGAAAGAGAGAAGAAATAAATAAATGTAAAAATGTTGCGAGGGCTGATGATGGTCAAAAGATCTGAGGATGCTCCTATTCCGGCCTAGACCAAGATCTTTACTGTGTGCCACCGAAGCATCCGCCGGCGGGGGCGGGGCTGAAAGTGGAGGGAACGCGTGACGGCCGCTAAATTAGAGGGACCTGACCCACTGAGAGCAGAGCAGAGCAGAGCAGCGCCGCTAATCGCCGGGAGCGGATAGAGAGAGAGACAAGACAAAGACACACGAGGATGATCAGCTGAATGGAGACAACAAAGCCAGCCAGTCATGAGACCTACCTACTCAAAGGGAAATATTGTGCTTCTTTTCTAATGGACTGCGGCCGTCCGTATGCAAGAGAACACGGTTTCCCTTTACTCTCAACCATTCGCTTCTTTCATTTCCCACCCTTGGGCTTACTTTTATGGTTGCCTTTTCAGCTTTCTGCGGCCCATGACGCGGCTCGCGCAAGGCATCATCTATCAACTCTACATCCTGTCCAGGCATCACTTTACTTCTAAGCAGGGGGATAGCTGGTTCGTCTGAGCGGCCACCTTGCATTCTGCATATGCAGGCGAGAAAAGAGAGTGCAAGCGGGCCGGCTGAAAGACGCGTTTCTACGACAACATAACATACATATGCGACCTTTCTGGTCGAGCAAGTGTAAGCGATGGGTGGTGGTGGTCTCTAGGATAGGCCTTGTAGATGGTCGAGTTGCTTTTGGCCCTGGGTTGCTGGGTGAGGTGATAACAGACCTTTTCTTGGAAGAGAGATGATGGCAATAAACATTGAGAATTAATTGGTAAAATACAATGGGATTGATCTATTTTTGTCTATTTTTGCGCAATTATTAACCCCTTGGTTTCCTACCACCACTCACATAGTTCCTCCACTCTCCTGCATCGCATTATGCAGTTCACTCCTAAGCAACAGAGTATGATACCAGCGCAAGAACCTCCCTCAGCAAATCAAGGCCATGTTGAGGTCTAGTCGCTACTTTCCAGGCAATGTAGCCATCAGGCCGCACGAGCACAGCTCCAGTGTCGTCGACGCCAAAAGCCTCGCTGAATTCTCCCTCGGTCATCTCCTCGACCCCATCGCCAACCTTGACGAAGCCGCACCTGACGTCTTTGGCGGCAGTCCTCCATGCTTCATCCTTGGAGACGAGGACCCAGCCCTGACCAAACAGATCCAGGCTCGAGATGGCTTCTCCTCCTCTTCGCATCGAGATGTGTGGTGCCCGGGTTCCGGGCTGTCCTTGCCACTCGTCGGGTCTTTTGGCGGGCGGCAAGCTCTCGTCTGCTCCACTGATGGATCTGGAATGATAGATCTGTCCAAACTCCATGGCAACGTCGTCTAGGATCTGCACGCCCTCTGGCTTCCACTCCCGGTCGACCAGGAACCGCTGGTAGTCATCCCGCGCAAAGATCTGATCGTGACGCACCAGGGCCACAGGGCGACGCTCCGCATCATACGTGTCGAGAAGTCCCGGGCTGGAATGTCCCTTAAGAACGGCGGCGAGCTTCCACGCGAGATTGTGGGCGTCCGAGATGCCAGTGTTGGCGCCGTAGCCTCCTCGGTTAGGCGGGAGGGCATGCGCGGCGTCGCCGGCGAGGAAGATGCGGCCAGAGGAGAACTCTTCGGCGACGAGACCGCAGAGATCCCACTCGCCTGTTGTGATGAGCTCGATGTCGCTGTCGGGCATGTCCTTTCCTATGGCCTTGCGGATAGAGTCCTTCTGTGTAGCCTCGTCCATGGTGTTGACTAAAGTTGAAGATCCTTCTGTTGGGTTCCACATCAGAGCCCATCGCCTCTCGCCGTAGTTTGTCATGAAGGCTTTGAAGCCGTCCTCTCGACCTTCGATTTGAAACTGGGAGTAGCCACGATCAAGATAGTGGTCAATGGGAGCGCAACGGAAGAGGATGCTGCGGAGGGTCTGCAAGAAGCCAACTCCGTCGCGCTTGATGCCGAGCTGTTCGCGGATGGGACTTTTTGCACCATCGCAGGCCACGAGGTACTTGGCCTCTATTTGCTTTTCTATGCCGTCGCTGCTGACTGCGGTTACAGCCACGCCGTGGTCATTCTGAGACCAGCCGGTGACCTTCCAGCCCAGCCTCAAGTCAGCGCCACTCTCGATAGCGCACTCCCGCAGCACAGGCTCGATCTTGTCCTGAGCGCTCGCAATGCCAGAAACCGGCGAGTAATCTTCCTGGCTCCTGGGCTTCGCGCCGTCCTTGGGACCAGGTGTCCAGTGCTTCTCATCCTGCCACTTGCCGGTCAAGCTCTCGACGACGATACGACGGGGGGGACCGCCCTTCCACTGGGCCTTTGGCAGACGGGGCTCTACGCCGAAGGAGCGCAGGATCTCAATAGTCCGAGCTGTGTAGCCGATGGCTCGTGGGTGGGCGCTGCTGCCCTCGTGACGCTCGAGGAGGATGACGGGGACTTGCTGCTTGGAGAGGAAGAGGGCGGTCGAGAGGCCGACGAGGCTGCCCCCGACGACGATGACTGAGGTTTTATCTGTGCTGCTCATGTTGGTTCTTTGCAGGATTGTTTGAGTGATTAGAGGTTTGAAACTGTGTAAGTGGGTGTGCATTGGTAGTGATTGATGGTTTGTTTAAGCCTGGTAGAAAATAGGACATGAGGCCATCTTTATACTTGAATGATCAACAAGATGCAAGTCGTTCAAATCCCCGAATTTGCCATCTACCATCTCAACGTCTCAAACATGTTTCTACCGACTGATGCTCATCTATACCCCGAATTCGGTCCCGGCAGGTCATCCAGAAAAGTGGGGCCCTCGCAATCTTCGGGACCGAAGGTCAGGGAACTCGTCCAGCCCTATGGCCGGGTGTTACGGAGGTCCGAAGCCGGGGTCGGCACGGGGATGTATGGGGGGGTTTTCCTGCCGTTGGCTGGCCTTTGAATAACCCCGAGTGGGTGTATGGATTTATCCCGACGCTCCTTCGTTTCGAATCTCATCATGTTTGCCGAGACTTGTCGCACCCTTACCCAGCCGAGGCTAGAATACCACCCCCCAAAACCCAACTGGCCGGAAGAGTGTGCCACAATCAGCCATCAGCTGGTCACACCTTGAGGATACTGACCCTCAGTGTTTTTACGTGGACATTCAGCATGAACTAAATACTAGATGGAGAGTTATGCTGTGGACCCATGAATGTATTCTCATGCGTTGGTATCTGCTACCCTACAACGACGGTGAAATTCCGTCTCGAATGTGGTGGCATTTACGACTCTATTTATCCGCCCCCATCCACACTTCGTATTCTAGTGGGCCGGCCAATCGCAGATTTTTATTTAATCAAAAGTGGGAGGACATCTCGGTCGTAATCACCGCCTCTCGACTGCATGGTGATAGATCTATCTTGGACTCGGCCCGATCTAAGCGACCCCAACATCCGGGATTCAATATTTTGAGATTCATCTCACTCATCCGTTGGTGATTGATTACCTTGTCTCCCATCATGACCGTATCTTTGCTTTCTTTTTCCCCCTTCCTGTAGGCACTTCAAGTTGTCAACCGTCAGTTCCTGAATCCAAGCCACACCACTCTCGTCATCACGAACCACCACCCCCCAACCTCCTAAGCCCTCAGCCTCTCTTGGCGGCAGGCTTAAAACCCCATCTAATCAAAATAATCTTATCAATCAGATCGTATTAGCCCTGCCAGCCCTTCCCATGTCCCATCACCAGCCTCAAACCCCCCCACGGCCCCCCGCGGACACCGCCCTTAACAAACGGAGGCCACGGAGCAACTGAACCTCTCCGCCTCCGCCCCGGAGCCCGTTCCCTCGGGCCCACCAGGACGTCATGAACCCTGATTCTGCCTTTACGGGTTCCGTTTCCGTCCTTTCGTGGTCTGACCCCCCCTGGTTAAACGAGCCTTCTCGGTTCGCTGCTTCATTCATGGTGTAGCGTGATTTGACGTGTTTTGCCCCAACGGGCATTGATGGATCCGAGATCTTGAAAATATCTGGCACCCTTTGTTTTTTTCTCCTTTTGGGTATTTTAGATCTTGACTCTCCTCCCCCCCCTCGAGTCGTTGACTTGTTTCCCTCAACGGAGCCTTCGATGCATATCGCTCGACAAAAGTCTACCACGGGATAGCACGCTGCACCGCGTCACTCAGCTTGGATCCAAAACTCACGGATAAGACCACCCGCGCAGCAAAATCGCCCCTGTACTCAACCTCATCTTCCGCTGCCCCAACAAGTCGGCCACCACGACTCGACGAAGCAAACATGGCGAGCATGTCCCAACTGCCCAACGGGCTCATCACCTTTGGCCCCTTGGCCAACTGCACCCTTGATCTCTGCCCCCTCGAGCTCAGTCTCCTGCGATATCGGCCCAGCATCCCCGCCACCGCCGTCTTCATCGCCATCTTTGGACTGTCCATGATTGTCCACGCCTTCCAGGGCTACAAGTCCAAGACCTGGGGCTTCATGTCGAGTATGCTGGCTGGGTGCATCCTCGAGATCATTGGTTACGCCGGGCGTCTCATCATCTACAACAACCCTTTCGACTTTAACGGGTTCCTGATGCAGATCAGTATGTGTGCATCCACCACCATGGGGTATTCGGAAGAGCCGGCATCTCGCAAGACGAGAGTTAGCGAGAAAAAGAATCATGTACTGACTTACTCGATAGTTTGCATCACTGTAGCACCCGTTTTCTTTTCCGCTGCCATTTATGTTCTCCTCTCACAAGTGTAAGTTCGCTCGGCCAAGCCAGGATCCCGTGTCATGCAACTAGCGTCTAATACCGACTTCCCAGCATCAACTTTGTTGATCCAACTGTCTCGCGGTTCCCCGCCGCCTACTTCTACTGGGTCTTCATTCCCTCTGATATTATCTCTCTCGTCCTGCAAGCGGTGGGCGGTGCCCTGTCTTGCACTGGCGCAGACAAAGCTGCCATCAAGGTCGGAGAGCACATCTCCCTTGCCGGCCTCATCTTCCAGGTCGTCACTCTCATCTGCTTCTCCACCCTCTTCGCCGACTACGTCGCCAGGGCTGCTCGCTCGCCTTCCAAGTACCGGCTCAACAAGTCCATGAGGTTCTTCCTTGTCTTCCTCTTCCTCTCCACCGTCTTCATCCTTATCCGATGCGCCTACCGTATTGCTGAGTTGGGTCAGGGCTACTTCAGTGCCCTCTTCCGAGACGAGGGCCTCTTCATTGGTCTCGAATCTTGGTAAGTATTACTTTAATTCTCCCAAGACCCGCGTGCTTTGCTAACACTTGGTTAGCATGATGTGCGTTGCTGTTCTCCTTCTGAACGCTGGCCATCCTGGATTCGCCTTTGACCACGGGGAAGCATCCGTCCATGAGAAGGACCCCCCTTTTGAGTCCCTGGCAAACGAGACCAACGAGGATATGTCCATGTCCAGCCTCGATGCTGCCCAAAGAAACCAAAACTGAAGGAACGTTGGTTATTAGACGACTCCGACCACGGTCGAGGTCAATGGTGAAAAGCACGACTCCGTACAGACTGTTTGACTTGAAAGATAGCGTTGGAATATTGGTTTCCCAGAATCCTTGACGTTGGTTATCAGCACGTCGTTGGATCCTGGAAAAAGGCGTTGTGGCGTTCTTTGGCAATGTCCGATACGTAAAAGGGCATATATACTCGCACTCGCAAGCATCCGTAGGTAGATTGGTATATAGATCTCATTATTCTCGCCAACACCATGTCCTACCCCACGTCTCAAAGTCTGGAAGAGTCTGTGCCAGGGTCGTACACACTACTGCTACGCTTGTGCAGCATCGTGAGATCCAAGGCGTCGGGCGTTCGCTAGTGCATCTTTCACCGTCAAGGCTGAGATTGAGGCACTCTCAAGATCTGATGTTGGCTCCCCGTCAGTGAGCTGACCGCTAGTCGGGTGTGAGGACCCTTGACTGCCTCGTTGATTTATTCCGGCCGTCTCATCCCAGGCTTCTGCGGATGTTCCATCTCCCGCCAAGGGCACAATCAGGCCACCTGGACCCTGGGCGAGGGCGTGGGCTTGGGCGAAATGAACAGTGGCTGCATCCAGTCCAGTTTTCTCCGCAATGGCGCTGATTCTGGAAGTCAGGGCTCCATTCCCATCAGCTGCTTCTTCAGCGGATGGGGCGAGGTCTCAAATGATGAAGTGCGGCGTCTGCATTCGCCCTGCATATGACTTCTGCAGGGACGATTCGTAACCTGGGTTACCGAGAATAAAAAGAGAAACCAACGGTTGCTGTGAAGAGGATGAAAAGCAAGGGAACGATAGCACGCATCTTCTGCCAACTCGGCCATGAAGAGTCATATTTGTGCTGCCGTGTTGTAGATGATCGACATACGTATTCTGAAGATAGTAGCTGGCAGTCGATCACGGCTGTACCCGTTGGGGTTGTGGGACTCGAGGTGTCAAGGACATGCCGGTTCTGTCCCTAAACTCAGTTTGTGCGCTTGTAAGTTTTCCGTCGTCGATCAGTGAGAACAGCTCCTTTTCCGAGGCTTTCATTGCTGGTAACTCGTGCTCATCTCATGAATGGAGAGCCGAGGGAAGTCAATGGCGCCGCTCTCATGATATGACAGACTCACATCACGCAACATCGACCCCATATCGCAATCAAGACCGAGGATGCAACTTTGCCGACCCCGCGTCGCGTCGCGTCGCATCGCATTGTCGAATGCTTGTTTACTTTGAATTGAATGTTTGCTTCGTCATCCAACCCCGCGCAAGTGAACTGTGGTGGACTGTAGTGAGATTAAACGGAGCGGGTGGCTTTCAACAGCCAAAGTCAAACATCGACGGACTCAGGAAACAAGTTCAAGCCAGGCTAGCGTGGAACAAACAACTCTTTAACACACCGAACGATCGACTCACCACCACAGAATGAACTGCTGGCATGGGCGAGATAGTTCCCCCCGAGTCGGCATCTTGGTCCAAGAAGGGAGCTGTATCACGAGGGCAAATGAGACGGAAGCTCATGATTTCTTGGGCGGAGATTGTTGACTCCCGCCTTCTTAGTGCGTGCAGGGGAGGGGGCGTGAAAGCCAGGGAGCCGGGTCTTGATTGAGACCAGCTCGTCGTAAATGAAGATGCTGACGATGACGCAGACAGCTTGGACAATACCTCGCATCGCAAACCGATGCAAGAAACCTCGTAACGAGCAGAATTGCATACCAACTCGTGGGAAATCAGAGGCGTAATGTGTAATTGCCAGGCTCGGCCGAATGGTTTCAGCAGCACACTGTCTGCGGTGTGGCGGAGAAAACGTCCGAGAGACACCATTTCAGCCGGGAGAGATGAACTGGGTGGGAAATGGGCCTCACCAGCTGACTGTGATTCCAGATCAAATGACGAGCTATGCTGTTTGATGAGGCTTGAATATCTTGGCCAGAGTCGAGTACCGGGATTCCGGATGAAATGGAGGAATGAAGCGGACGTCACATTTAGAAAGCCTCGAGAGTTCCGGGGCCATTCCACGACCACCGCGCTGGGTTTGTGCCAGAAGCTAGACAGTCTACCGTCACCACCGCAGCCAGGACCGCACGGGGAAATATTATGCGATTAGCTGGGGGTTATCGAAATTGAACCCTAAGCTGGCCCCGGAAGACATGTAAGAAGCACGGTAGAATGGTGGCAGCCGGCAGGGCTCGACGCTCGACAGGGCTTCTCGCTTCTCGGACATGCCCAGCGGTCCAAGGCTGCATTTTGGCAGGGCGAGGGCCGAGTTGTCATGTCGGTTCATAGCGAGGCGAGCCGTTAGGTGGTCCCGGCGAGTTGGGAGAGATACCGGGGTGGGCAGCTCTACGCTATTCGCAGGCATGATCAGCGAACGACGAGACTGGGCGAGCTGAGGGGGAGTCGACGACCGGTCGATTGGGATGGATCGCTGAGCCGAGCGAAGTGGCCCCCTTGGCCCCGAACTGTTTTTGTGGGAAGGAAGAAAAACCCTGGAACGTGTCATTGGGAACCGTCAAGAGAGGAATTCTTCTCGCGAACCAACTTGAAGGTTAGCTAGCGTTCAATAGCCGACAACGCCACGACGGTTCTCTTTTCGCTGAACTGGTGCCACGGACAAGGGGAGTCAGTTAATTAATCATCAGTAGCAGCCACATGAACAGATCGGCAGCAAATCGAGATGAAAAGTGAGGGAGGGATGACGCTGGTGGTCGTGATTGTGATGACGGATGCTGAGGTCAAGATTTTCCGCGACACATGAGCACCTGTTCTGTTCAACGAGGTTAAAAGGTAGATCCGATTCCCGCGATGTTACCTTTCGCACGCACAACCAGGCACGACCATGCGCGCGCGGATGCAAGCACCAGAGGAAGGAACCTGAACCAACGAACACACCTCTCCTTCCCCTGTCCAAAAGCATCTAAAATAGCGGGGCAAGAGGCGGCTAGGGTCATATGGGGAATAGTGTCAGGGGAACTGCCTCCACCGTTGCCGTATGGACAGCTCCCAGGGGCGTCTCTAGTAATCGGAGTTGGCGAGTGCCTGTGCCTGTGTGCCTGGCCGTCCACTGTCAAGGCGGCCCCAGAGAAGCGCCCCCGAAGGCTCGGTCATCATCATTCCAGGCTCTTCTTCAGTAAAAGAAACTGAGCCTCCTGCCGCAACACGCCGAGGCCGCGCGGCGGAATCGGAGCGTTTGCAACCAAGAAGGCGGCTGAGGCTTTGCAAGGGCGATTCACATGCTGCGGGGAGCTTGGCAATGACATCCGTTGATCCCTGAATGCCATCATCGTGTCTCGAGGATTGCACAATGGCGGCGGCAAAAACAGTTAGCCAGGCTCAGTGTCTTGGACGGCAGTTTTGCGAGCCGCCCCTTCGTGCTGAGTGAGATCGAAGCTCGGGAATTGTTTGAGCTCACGAGTGGAGTAGGCCATCTTAAAAAGTGCAATGATCGACCGGTCTAGGAAGGATGGAAGGATCAGGCTGGCTAGGCTTCTGGGATGGCGGTTTGAGATCAAGTAGGAAAAGAAAAAAACCATTTGGCGAAACTCGAAGACGAGGCACAACTAAGGGGAAGGGGGTTATGCATTGCATCTGTGCCGTCGCCTCTCAGCAAAGATCCCAGACGAGCTGAAGCTGAAGCGACAGGACTACCAAGATCTGGACACTAGTTGGCGAGGTAAAAGAAAGGTGAGCAGAGAGGGGAAAGAGGTGAAGCCAATCCCAAGCTCTTACTCGTCCAATAACCTCACGCAAGCAAGGACCAGTGAGGTAGTAGCATGTATGTAAGTTGCAGGAGGCCAATGCGACTGCATATCGCCCGAGTTGCAGCACGGGAAGACGCTTGATCCTAGAACCCAATCCAGGGGGGCCAGTGGCGAGTGTGGAGAGTGTCACCAGGTTTTGTGTGCGACACAGAGGATAGTAAGGAGAGGAACTGGTTGGTCTGAGAAGCGGGATGCGAAAATTGATCTTCCAAGGACTTGATTGAGGCTCGAAAGGGGGGCTCCAAGGGGCCTGTCTGGTTGATGCAAGTTGTGAGATGTTGGATCCTGAGATGCGTAATGTGACGCTGCGATTTAGCGCTCTGAACTCCAACGCCTCACCCGGGATGACGGGGCTAGATGGGATTGAGCAATCAAAGTTGCCGCAAAGATTTGTGGTGATAGACGCCCTACCATGTTACTGAAGTTCTCTTGCATCAGCTGAGTAGTATCGACCCCTTGAAGTTTGGAATCCCTTACACAGAGCTCGGACGTTGCAAATTGGCAGACAGAGCGTGCTCCTTACAGAAGGTCGAACTGACCCCAGAAGATGGGATAACGGCTGTCAATCGATCCAATCCTCGTTGGTCAACTCGGCAGCGAGCTCTTGTCCTGCTTTGGTGCTTAGAGTTTGCGTCCGTCACAATTCCCACCTCACAGCGAGGCCCAATGGAACCCTCGGCGTTGCACCCGCCGACGCACTAGGGGACGGATGGCATGGGACGGAAATGTGACCGGAAGCCGTTCCTTGCAGTAGCCTCCAACGGCTGCACTTGTGGTCTCAGCCTGGAAGCCGCCCGCTTAGAAACCCAAGCAAGCCTCAAGCCGCCCCTATTCATGGCGGGAAGCAAGAGAGATAACAACGACCTATGGCTCTATTCCCTCCCGCAGCCGCGTTGCTCTCTCTTTTCGCGAAGCACTGCAGGAGCAATGATAGGGCGGTGGGATCTCCCCCAAGACACCATGGCTTCATGTCAGTGTCAGACCTTATCCCCAGCCCATGTCGCTCGCATAACAACCCATGGCCTTCTCCCATGCCGCAACCTGAAATCCGAGACTTGGTCCCTTGAGCCGTACAGATCCCACGGAGGTGGCGGGCGGGTATGTAAGACGGGAGAGACCTGGCGTTTGCAGGATGCATGTTGCCCGCCGGATGGGTGCGAGCAAACGTGGGCAGAGAGTCCCTGAGTTGAGTGCAATGAATGCCCGTCCGTGTGTGTCTCGAGGGCATCGAGACCTTTGGATCCCCTCGGGTGAGACGCGCATGGTTCGTGTCGCGCTTGGTATGTTGGACATAGGTAGCATCTTGTGTTTCGTGGGCAGACCTGGTGGTGGTGAGGACGGGAGCGTCAATGCTGCCAATGCGTAGGTCGTAGATGGGTGAGGCTCATTTGTTTCCCATTGGCATGTCGCCGGCCCCTGAAGTCAACATGACGCGATGCTTCTGGTCATGATTGACCATCCCTTTCAGATCTTTATCAAACCCAACAGCTTGGAAAAATTCCAGCGGCGGCTGTCGTCAACGTGGGTGAGAGACGATGCTCCATCTCACCACTGTTTGACCGTCCATTTCCAGAGTGGAGGGTTCCAGTGCATGCCCACTGGAAGCCTGGGTCAAGTCCGCTGAGGGAGACGCCCAAATGGAATCCACTGACCGCGGGCAGCCCGTCGAAGCGCCTGTTGGGAATGGGCCGTCAGCGGTGGGCATTCACCCCTGACAGCTCTTTCCATGGATGGTGCTTGTTAAGCACACACCCTGTCGCATGCCCCGGAGGTACGTACCGTGCACTGTTCATCCCGTCCCAATTTCTTCCAGGTTGCTCTTGCAGTCCTCGAAATCCTTGTCCACCATGAGCCATCGTTCCATTCAGCGCTACATTACCACTGGAATTCAGCAGTTCAAAGGCGATCGTAGCAAGGAAATACACCAGAGATAAAAAGTAATCCCTCGTGTCTTACATGTCCCCTCAAATCGCCCGGGCCCTTGAATGGCATCACCGGGACAAAAGGAGTACGTACTCATCCTAAACCATCCCCTATTCCAGTTCAGGACTAGCCTCCAACGTCTCTGCCTGTCCCTGCTCACACCCCACTCCACCCCGGAGCGCCCTGTATCCCCCTGGAGTCATCTCCCGTCAAGGAAAACTCTGGGTTGGTTCAGCACAAATCATCCAGCGGCTTGCCTTCGTTTGTTCTTTGTTCGTCCATTCGTTTGTTCATTCCCCCTTCATCCCCAACTTTTCCTCTCGTCAAGGTCAACTCCAGCCTGTCGGGATCACGAGTCTTCTTCTCATTCGGAAGATTCCCTCCTGACCCCAAGGTACCCCCAGATTGATGAGATCGAATCAAGCTGCCGGCCAGACAGTTACGATTTGAGACTCTCTTTTCGCCATTTATCTCCTTCTCTCGGCTGCCTCGACTCTCGCTCACATCCTCGTCCTCCCTTGAGATCCGCAAACCGGAACCCTCCCAAGCCAAACAGAGACCATCCGACTCACAACAAACCGACCAGCGGCAAACTCGGGCGCCTTGCTTTGTCCATTCTCCTGCACCGAATCTGAGACAGGACCTCCTTTATCTGCCAAACTTGTCTCCATCGTTTCCTCTTCTGGTCTCAACGTCCGACCCATCTTCGTCCGTCAACGCCCGCTGGCTACCCTCCTCTTCTTGCATTTCCACTGCCGCCGCCCGCCCTCGGCTCGCAGCAAACTTGAGATCGTGCGACCTGTATTTACGGCCCTGCTGAGCGACGACGGCCCCGACACGACTTCCATCACCACACCTCACCACCCTCGAGCGAGTACAAGTGACCCCTCGCGTGCTCTACATTACGGCCGTGCTTCCCTTCGCTCCTTACAACCACGCTCGGGTTTGATCACGACCTCAGCTTCCGTGCACTAGTCCTTCGACAGATCCATCTCATCGGGAGACAAACAAATACAGGTACGGGAAATATTTTCATGTTTTACAGCTTGGTGCACGCACTGTGGGCAACATCGATATTGCAGTCGATTTCACGGGCGATTCCAAGGCAGTTCTGAGCCGAGAAGCTAGCATTCAGAGGATCCTCGATAAAAATCGGGCGAATCTCAACCCGCTCAACGTACTCGGGCTGACTGGCATAGTTCTCGACGCAGAATTGGTATTGTTGCCAATTTCGTCCAACCTCACAGATACCCGATTCTTGTGATGAATTAATCGAAGCACCGAAGCGTTTTCTCTTATTTGCCCTCGAATTCAAACGACATCCCACCTAGCGTTGTTTCTGGGACCAACACCATTACCATGAACCGATTTCGAGGCAGAAAGAAGGTCAAGGATGACCTCGACCCACCTCGGCCGTCGGTCGAGTCCGAGTCGTCAAGCCCATTCAAGATGTTTGGAAAGAAAAAGGCACCAGAGGAAGAACCGAAAAAGGAGATCGACCTTACCTCAGCTCTTCCATCGACCGATGATTTCCGAACCAGCCTGCTCATGACCAACCTTTCAGCACGCTTCTCCATGTTGCGTGAGCAGGATGATCCCAACACCAAGGTTGGCAAGGCCAGTGATGACAGCGTTCTCTTCCCAAAGAGGCAATCGAGAATGATGGACTTCGGTTTCAGCGCTGGGTTGGGAGATATTGCCGAGGTTGAGTCTATCCGGGCCCCCTTTACTCGGTCATCCTTTCAGTCATCAGATGATGCCGCCTCAACGTCAGGGAGTATGATGGGCCGTTCAAAGCCCATAGAGGGAAACAACCTGTTTGGAGGCCGCCAGAAGATTTACAAGATTGCTGCGGGAGGCAGTGGAGCCATGAGTGGTCGAGCCCTCTACGACGACGACGTCGCTCAGTCAGCGTTCCAAAAGTGGCGACAAGCCGAAAAGGAGAGACAGTCACTTGACGACCTGGACCAGAATGACTCGGCGGAATCAGAGACTGCTCGACCAGAGTCTCCTGCGCAGCCAGAATACAACAGGAAGCGAGAGACCAACTCCACCACTTCCTCTGGCCCATCCGCGGCTCGAAACTCAACAGCCGCAACCTCGGTCAACTCCTCACAGCCTGCTTCTTCTATAAAGGACTGGCAATCCTTCGCTGGCACATCACGTACTGTCAGCCCAACACCCCCGATGGAACGAAGTGTGACCCGGACACGTCGACTGTACGAGCAGAGCCTGAACCAAGACGTCCAAGATCAGCAGTCATCCGCTCTCTCGAGACTTGATACTCTCTCAAGGCGAACTCTGGGCAACCGAACACCAGACCTCACACCCACTCTTCCCTCCCCAGCCAGTGCCACGTTTGGAGACCGATTCGTGACCAGATCGATTCTCGCCAAGGCTAGTGCCCCGAACTTGAGATCTTTCAGCCCCCCGACATCATCTCAGCTGGGCCCTGTTGACTCTGCCAACAAATTCCCTAGCGTCGAAGAGAAGGCTTTTGGCGGCACTCCGCCTCTCAGCCCTCCTATTAGTGAGACGGGAGAAGCTCAGCCACTTGATCGAAGCAAGCTCCTCAACGGCAGGTCAAGCGGCCAGTATGATGAGAACAGATACGCCCAACGCCAAGTGCAAATGCAGCAGGGTCGTGACACTCCCACCAACCGTTTCCGCACCGAGTCGAACGCCTCGCAGCCAGCGACTTGCTCCCGATCGTCTTCTACCAACCGAACTTTCGAGAAGCACGACTCTTCTCTGCTGAAGACGGAACCGACTGTTCAGGAGGAAACCCAACCTTCAACCTTCTTTGACGACGACGATGATGATCAACCCCTACCAAGCGAGGTCCCTCCTCCCCAAAATCCACCACCTCCCCCACCTCAAGTACATGTCGAGAGGCCTGCCGACCATGAGCACCCAGCTTTCAGAAAATCTGCACTCCCGACCCCCCTGTCTCTTTCTGACAGGCCCGAAAGTGTCGCTGGTCGCGCCAAAGATGAGTCGCCTGAGGACTCACCCACGCTGGGACCTGGCTCTGGGGGCTTGAGCGGCATGGTGCGTCAACATTTGCGAAGCGACAGTGGTGCATCGTCTGTTTATGGTAGCCTGCCAAACGACGCTGATCTGGCTTCACGATTTCCACCCGAGCGCCCTGATGCGCAGGCTTATGAGCCCATGGCAGTTAACGCAAATGCCTGGGAAACCATTGAGAGGGATCTGGCCATGTCGATTGATGGCAGCGTTACCAGCCCTACGCGATCGTCAGGCTTGGTAGAAGCTCAGATCTTGTCCGCTCCTAGCTCTGCTCGAAACTCCAAGTTGGAGAATAACCGAGCAGACGAGCCAGACGAGTTTGCTCGACATCTTGCTGATGGTGCAAGGCGTGTTAGGGAGAGATTGACCTCGTATGTTGAAGCTGACAGCAGCAAGTTGGTGCCAGCCGCTCCACCTGTTTCTGAACTCCCCCCTCCACCTCGTCCCAATGCCCTGGGGATCCTGAAGTCCAAGTCAAGCCGTGGCTCTCTGGTTGACCGTGGCCGGATGGATCGAGAGACCCAGAGCCAATCAAAGGCAAAGAAGCTGCTTGGCCTCCGTGGCTCCTCTCCAGCCCCTGCGTCCGCCTCTCCCCGACGCAGCTCGTTTGAATTCAGCGATGACGCTCAGCGATCCCCTGAAGATAGAGATGAGGGAGATAGTGAACAAGGACCCGAAGAGAAGGAGAACATGCATGCCGGTCTCAAGGCGTTCCGACAGGCTCGACGTGACCTTCAGAGGATGAAGGAACGTGAGGTCCAACAGCGTTACCAGGCTCCGCAGAACGCCCCCCCAAGCCGAGATCGAGCTCAGACGGGTGGCTCACGACCACCGTCACAGGAACGCAGGCCTCCCCCAGTCACCTACAACCGTGTGCCAAGCGAGGAGGTGAGAAATGGAGGCAACTCTCGTTCTGCATCCCGAGCGCCATCTGAGCGCGACCGGAGCGGTTCCGAGGCTAGTAGCGGTGGCCGTTCCGGCAGCCGACCACCACGCTTGAGAAACGGGTCCATCCCGCGTGATGATCACCACAACCCTCTGGCCTCACCCATGGGTCCCAATGGTATGCCTCGACAAGGTCCGATGCTGAGATCACCAATGATGCCGGGTCAAGACATGCGACGCTCGCCACACATGCCACCCCAGTCATACGCTGCCAGCAATGCTTCCCCTGGGCGATTCAACCGCCCAGACAACAACTTGCACATTCAGCCCGCCCACGGATATGATGCTGGGCAACCGTCCCCGATCACTCCTCTGGGCGGAGCCCCGTCTCCCTATGGTCTTCCTGGCGCTGGTCCTCGAGGGCCATATGGCGGACCATACTCTGGCGGTGTCATGCGAAACAGAGACATGTCGGAGCCTTCCATCATGTCACCAACGTCGCAGATGGCGCCTCGGGATGCCCTTCGACCAGGCCCTGGTGGTCTCAACGCCGGCGCAGCTTCAACACCCAACCTGCATGGCAACATGACTGCACCACCCCTACCACCCATCAACCCTCGACGCAAGAACACTGGCACTACGCTTGGTGACGGCACCATGGGTTCTCACCACCCCCTGAGCGTTGCTGGCGGTGATGAGCACCGCGCCGGATTCCGTAGCGAAGATGACGATAGCGCCGGACTCTACCGACAACGACTACGGAAAGCAACGAGCGAAGCGAACGGTATGAACGCACGAGCGAGATCGATGCGACAAAGCCCTCCTCAGCCGATGGCCCCCCCGCCTCTGCCTCCTAGCATGAGCAGCAACGGGCTTCCGGGAGGCATGATCTGAGCCGTGTACCTGATATTTACCTTCTTTTAATCCCCTTTTTGCCGACACAATGAGACTCACGACGAAGATACCTCACGGCCCTTTTCTTTTAGCCATCACTTTATTCCGCTGCCCTCAATCCACCAAAAAAAGTCTCTGGGACGATGGGTTCCCAAGCAACTGTATAATTCTCGGGGCGAATAATACCTCATTCCCTTTTTCTGTTTCGTTTTCTTTGTGGAAGACAATTTTTGAATCAGTTTGTTGCTAGGGCAGGTTGGAATCTAGTAACTGGCGTAGACACACCCGGCCGGCGAAATGGATCGAGCAGGCCTTTGATTCGAAATGCTGGCGTCGGGGCGAAATGTGGAGGAAAGCAACAACATGTTTGGAGGAAGAATGGAAAGGAATCAAGCGCGCACGCATTTCGATGGAGCACTGAGGGAGAGGTGTTTGATTTGTACCTATGTATAGGATGGGAAACTGGCGGAGACCCTGAAGGCGCGGTGAGGATACCACCTTGATCAATTTACAAAACTTTGAAACTAAGCGGTTGTTGACCGCTGCTGGAATTGTGACTCCTGGAAGCATCATGGGCGTTGAATGGCACAATTTTGATATCATAGTAGTTGTACTGACAAGCATCCAATGACAAGGGTTGAATCATCAAGTGCCTAATTGGACCGAGGCACCAAGACTTTTGCCAGGCAGAGAGACTGTAGAACACTATACATATATCTTGATCATCAACTTGGCTGATAGCGCCAGGCGGGACTATGTGAGGTTGAGGTTGTCACGGAACTGAGACGAGGTAAAGGACCATGTGACGAGAAGGGACCGGACCGGCTTTGTGATTGGAGCGTTTATATCGTGGGGTCGTCTGACAGGGGCTCAAGAGTCAAGCTTCAAGGCTGCTGAGCAAAGGCTCAGTCGAGAGGGTTCAACAGGGCATATCCAAGATACAACAGGTGAGAGTGCACATGGTGGAATCATTGGAAAGGATTTGGAGGCCTTGAGCGCAAGTCTTGTAAAGATGCTCCATAGTGAAAATTTTACCAAGAAGGTTCAATAATGCAGAGCCAGTGTGTCAAAAGGCTCAAGGCTCCATCAGAGGTTCGGCCTTATTGTGGGCTTCAAGTCGACATGCTTCACTTTGACAAGAAAAAAACAATCAATGTGTAGGAAGAAAAAAGCCTTGGTTTCTTTCTCTAAAATCGAGCCGTCCAAAGACTGCGGGTATCGATACTGTACAATTCATTCCCCTCGCGTCCATCCCAAGGCCACAATAAACCAGCAGCAGTAAAAGAAGAAACGCCCGAGTGTCCGAATCCAAAATAAACCATTTGAGGACAGGCGTTGATGTCATTCTTCGGCGCCGTAGCGGAAGCATACAATACAAGAAGAAGCCGCGTGCTGAAGATGGGTGTTTGGTTTCCCTGAGGGCGAACGGTTGCTTTGACCCAAAGAAGTGTGTGTGTGTGTGCCAACTGGGGGATGCCGAACCGACTCCGAAAATCCAGGGTATCAAATCGAAGGCCAGAGAAGAATTCCAGGTAAGGTAAAAAGGGAGAAAGGTGACGACAAGGTAGAAGTTGAAGGCTGAAAATCCCAGAGCGAAACCGAATGCGCCGTCGTACAAAGTCGTCGAGTGATGTTTTGTCGTCTTCAAGATCGAGCGAGCGTGTTTAGGGCTCTCATCTCGAGATGTTTGTTTGGTTGTGATCCATGATGCGAGGAGTTCGAGACATCTAGAGGCGTGTTAGTGAGGGTCCTTCCTTGAAGCCTGTCGACGAGGGAACGCACCAAGGAGTACGGTTGAACAGTCGAGAGCAAGTCCATTGTCGTCGCCGACAAGACTCTCCCACGGGCAATTTAGGACATGGGGCAGGCAGGGCACTGCTTGTGGCCGCAGGCGGTGCAGGTGGTGCTGATGACAATCATGCCTCCACACTGGCAGCAGTACTCGTAGGCAGGCATGTTGGTGATATGGGGGGGTTGTTTTGGTGAAAGTGGTGTTTTTGTGCAAGTTGAGAGTAGAAGTGATGCTGTTGGCAAGTCTGTAGTCGAGTGCTTGGATGATGATGATGATGAGAAGAGTGAGGGAAAGGAAATCAGAAAAAAAGGAGGGAGGGAAGAGAGTTAAAATAGTCGAGGGGAAGAAGAGCAAGCGAAGGAGGACGAGGAGGAAGGAGCAAACAAGCTCAGGCTCATGCTTCGCAGGACGCCCCCCCTCCTCGTCCTGTCTAGGTTCGGATGTCATGGACGGATGGATGGACGGACCGGATGGGGGTGGAATCCACAGTGAGCGGACAAGGACAAGGACAAGCTCAGCCTTTCTCCCCGAGAAGATCTCACGGTGCAGCTGTACCCATCATGTAGCCTCAAAGTTAGCCTCAGGCTCTCTTACATGGTAATGGCTGGCTGGCTGTCTTCTCACTTACACGCTGCACCCGCAGTTGGGAGTGACCCCATAGTTCCACCCTTGACACAAACGCCGACTGGGGGGAGGGCAGGGG